>JACCID010000263.1:0-157312 GCA_018906775.1 Sycophila sp. Sp_5 | reverse complement strand
TTTTTTTCTTGTCCGCACGCGCGTCTCTCGCGGATCCGTTGCACCGAAAGGTCCGCGAGTAGGGGCCGAGCCGTGCATTCCGCTTTTCCCCGCTGTCGAGACGAACGAGGAAAAGCGGGCGCACTTACGCGCGTATCTCGCGGACCATGCACCGAAAGGTCCGCGAGAGAGGGCCGAGCCGTGTGCCCGCTTTTCCCCGTTGACGTGACGAACGGGGAATAGCGGGCGCACCTAGGCGCGTCTCTCGCGGACCATGCACCGAAAGTCCGCGAGAGAGGGCCGAGCCGTGTGCCCGCTTTTCCCCGTTGACGTGACGAACGGGGAAAAGCGGGCGCACGTACGCGCGTCTCTCGCGGACCATTGCACCGAAGGTCCGCGAGAGAGGGCCGAGCCGTGCATCCGCTTTTCCCCGCTGTCGAGACGAACGAGGAAAAGCGGGCGCACTTACGCGCGTCTCTCTCGGACCATGCACCGAAAGGTCCGCGAGAGAGGGCCGAGCCGTGCGCCCGCTTTTCCCGCGTTGACGTAGACGAACGAGGAAAAGCGGGCGCACTACGCGCGTCTCTCGCGGACCATGCACCGAAAGGTCCGCGAGAGAGGGCCGAGCCGTGCATCCGCTTTTCCCCGCTGTCGAGACGAACGAGGAAAAGCGGGCGCACATACGCGCGTCTCTCGCGGACCATGCACCGAAAGGTCCGCGAGAGAGGGCCGAGCCGTGCTCCGCTTTTCCCCGTTGACATGACGAACGGGGAAAAGCGGGCGCACCTAGGCGCGTCTCTCGCGGACCATGCACCGAAAGGTCCGCGAGAGAGGGCCGAGCCGTGTGCCCGCTTTTCCCCGTTGACGTGACGAACGGGGAAAAGCGGGCGCACCTAGGCGCGTCTCTCGCGGACCATGCACCGAAAGATCCGCGAGAGAGGGCCGAGCCGTGTGCCCGCTTTTCCCCGTTGACGTGACGACGGGGAAAAGCGGGCGCACTACGCGCGTCTCTCGCGGACCATGCACCGAAAGGTCCGCGAGAGAGGGCCGAGCCGTGCGCCCGCTTTTCCCCGTTGACGATGACGAACGGGAAAAGCGGGCGCACTAGGCGCGTCTCTCGCGGACCATGCACCGAAAGGTCCGCGAGAGAGGGCCGAGCCGTGTGCCCGCTTTTCCCCGTTGACGTGACGAACGGGGAAAAGCGGGCGCACCTAGGCGCGTCTCTCGCGGACCATGCACCGAAAGATCCGCGAGAGAGGGCCGAGCCGTGTGCCCGCTTTTCCCCGTTGACGTGACGAACGGGGAAAAGCGGGCGCACTTACGCGCGTCTCTCGCGGACCATGCACCGAAAGGTCCGCGAGAGAGGGCCGAGCCGTGCGTCCGCTTTTCCCCGTTGACGTGACGAACGGGGAAAAGCGGGCGCACTTACGCGCGTCTCTCGCGGACCATGCACCGAAAGGTCCGCGAGAGAGGGCCGAGCCGTGCATCCGCTTTTCCCCGCTGTCGAGACGAACGAGGAAAAGCGGGCGCACTTACGCGCGTCTCTCGCGGACCATGCACCGAAAGGTCCGCGAGAGAGGGCCGAGCCGTGCGCCCGCTTTTCCCCGTTGACGTGACGAACGGGGAAAAGCGGGCGCACCTAGGCGCGTCTCTCGCGGACCATGCACCGAAAGGTCCGCGAGAGAGGGCCGAGCCGTGCATCCGCTTTTCCCCGCTGTCGAGACGAACGAGGAAAAGCGGGCGCACTTACGCGCGTCTCTCGCGGACCATGCACCGAAAGGTCCGCGAGAGAGGGCCGAGCCGAGCGTCCGCTTTTCCCCGTTGACGTGACGAACGGGGAAAAGCGGGCGCACCTAGGCGCGTCTCTCGCGGACCTTTTGTTGTAAAGTCCGCGAGAGAGGGCCGAGCCGTGTGCCCGCTTTTCCCCGTTGACGTGACGAACGGGGAAAAGCGGGCGCACTTACGCGCGTCTCTCGCGGACCATGCACCGAAAGGTCCGCGAGAGAGGGCCGAGCCGTGCATCCGCTTTTCCCCGCTGTCGAGACGAACGAGGAAAAGCGGGCGCACTTACGCGCGTCTCTCGCGGACCATGCACCGAAAGGTCCGCGAGAGAGGGCCGAGCCGTGCATCCGCTTTTCCCCGCTGTCGAGACGAACGAGGAAAAGCGGGCGCACATACGCGCGTCTCTCGCGGACCATGCACCGAAAGGTCCGCGAGAGAGGGCCGAGCCGTGCGCCCGCTTTTCCCCGTTGACATGACGAACGGGGAAAAGCGGGCGCACCTAGGCGCGTCTCTCGCGGACCATGCACCGAAAGGTCCGCGAGAGAGGGCCGAGCCGTGTGCCCCGCTTTTCCCCGTTGACGGACGAACGGGGAAAGCGGGCGCACCTAGGCGCGTCTCTCGCGGACCATGCCCGACAGAATCCGCGAGAGAGGGCCGAGCCGTGTGCCCGCTTTCCCCGTTGAGCGTGACGAACGGGGAAAAAGCGGGCGCACTTACGCGCGTCTCTCGCGGACCATGCACCGAAAGGTCCGCGAGAGAGGCCGAGCCGTGCATCCCGCTTTTCCCCGCTGTCGAGACGAACGAGGAAAAGCGGGCGCACATACGGCGCGTCTCTCGCGGACCATGCACCGAAAGGCTCCGCGAGGAGAGGGCCGAGCCGTGCGCTCCGCTTTTCCCGCTTGACGTGACGAACGGGGAAAAGCGGGCGCACATAGGCGCGTCTCTCGCGGACCATGCACCGAAGTCCGCGAGAGAGAGGGCCGAGCCGTGGCCCGCTTTTCCCCGTTGACGTGACGCAACGGGGAAAAGCGGGGCGCACTTACGCGCGTCTCTCGCGGACATGCACCGAAAGGTCCGCGAGAGAGGGCCGAGCCGTGTGCCCGCTTTTCCCCGTGACGTGACGAACGGGGAAAAGCGGGCGCACTACGGCGCGTCTCTCGCGGGACCATGCACCGAAAGGTCCGCGAGAGAGGGCCGAGCCGGTGCATCCGCTTTTCCCCGCTGTCGACGACGAACGAGGAAAAGCTGGGCGCACCTAGCGCGTCTCTCGCGGACCATGCACCGAAGGTCCGCGAGAAGAGGGCCGAGTCCGTGTGCCCGCTTTTCACCGTTGAACGTGACCGAACGGGGAAAAAGCGGGCGCAACCTAGGCGCGTCCTCGCGGGACCATGCACCGAAAGATCCCGAGAGAGGGACGAGCCGTGGTGGCCCGCGTTTCCCCGTTGACGTGACGAACGGGGATAAAAAGCGGGCGCACTTACGCGCGTCCTCTCTCGCGGACCATGCACCGACAGGCCCGCGAGAGAGGGCCGAGGCAGTGCTCCCGCTTTTCCCGTTGACGTGACGAACGGGGAAAAGCGGGCGCACCTAGCGCGTCTCTCGCGGACCATGCACCGAAAGGTCCGCGAGAGAGGGCCGAGCCGTGCATCCGCTTTTCCCCGTTGACGTGACGAACGAGGAAAAGCGGGCGCACCTTACGCGCGTCTCTCGCGGACCATGCACCGAAAGGTCCGCGAGAGAGGGCCGAGCCGTGCGCCGCTTTTCCCCGTTGACGTGACGAACGGGGAAAAGCGGGCGCACTTAGCGCGTCTCTCGCGGACCATGCACCGAAAGGTCCGCGAGAGAGGGCCGAGCCGTGTGCCCGCTTTTCCCCGTTGACGTGACGAACGGGGAAAAGCGGGCGCACCTAGGCGCGTCTCTCGCGGACCATGCACCGAAAGATCCGCGAGAGAGGGCCGAGCCGTGTGCCCGCTTTTCCCCGTTGACGTGACGAACGGGGAAAAGCGGGCGCACTTACGCGCGTCTCTCGCGGACCATGCACCGAAAGGTCCGCGAGAGAGGGCCGAGCCGTGCGTCCGCTTTTCCCCGTTGACGTGACGAACGGGGAAAAGTGAGCAGCGGTGCCGCGCAAGTGTGCGTGCCCGTCTGTGCGTCGACGGGCCCGCGAAGTGGGGGGAGAACGGACAAGCGTCAGAGCAGCGTCGAGGCCACTCCCCCCGCTCGAGAAAGCCCTGCCCTCCAGCGCCCGTCTGCGCGCTGATTGGATAATTATCTAAGTTTTTGAATTACCATAACTCGATAATTATCCAAAATTATGGAAAATGCCAAAAGGGAAAAAGTGTTTAGAATGTCATTCTAAACACGGATATACTGGTCGTGCCAGTTCATTTTTGAACACCGTGTATATATTATAAGACTTATAACACACTTATATATATTATATAGTTATAAGTCTTCTAATTTGTTAATTTAAATTTTACCAATAAACAATTGATATTTTGACATGATGCTATACATGATTTCCACGTAATCTTTCCCGTAGAATCGATTGTCGCCTTCAGATTTTCCAGAAACTTAATTTTGCAATAATTTGTTTAAACAAATTGTTAATTAACAATTAAAAAAATAAACAAAAAAACAAGTGTGTAAAAAACGGAACCTTATGAAAAAATAATTATTAGTTTATTCGCTAGTTTTAAGTAAATATTGTGACGCGGGGTACCTTCGCGTCGTCGCGAGCGCGGCTTAGGTTAGGCTAAGCCGGCGCGCGCGGGAAGGATTACCAGGTGGGCAATCTCGGAGAGATTCTCAAACCGTCAACGACGATGGACACGCGGTGGCGAAGAACGAGATAGCGGGAGCGGACGAGAGGAACCGAGCGAGCCGCGGCCGGACGACAGGTGCGAAGACGAGCGGTCGTGGACGAGCGAGAGTCCAACGCACTGTAAGTACTGCCCGACTCACTTTAAGTACTGGCCGAGAATTCATAGGAGCGCCCGCGTTCGTGTTCGCGCGGCTCCGCTCGGCAACGTTTGGGCGCATTCGGAGCGCTCGGCTCACGCGCCCGATCTCGGCTAACATACCCGGGACGTGAATCATTGTAACTTATTTCACGGAGGCAATAAAGGCCTCCGACATCTACTTTACTCGATCGTGTTATTTCTTCGAGTAGTCCGCGGGACTACTCGACGCCCAGATCCTTACCGCCTCTCGGATACCGCCACACTCCAGTAGAGCTGAGCGGCTGGCACCAGCTGTCCAAGGGACGGACAGCTACGCGAGCGCGCCCCACGCGTTCAGCATGCGTGTACGAGGAGCGAGAGTACAGGTGTACTCTCGCGTTGTATACGGGCGTCGGCGACGTGTGTTCGCCGTCGGGAGCTCGCTCGCACCACGAGGTAAGACCTCGCGGGGCACTGTGTGCTCCATTGCACCTATCACGTGGAGAAAAAGGTCTCCTCCATAAGACAAATAAAAAGCAACAACGTCGTTACAAAATGTAAAATAAGAAAAATGCCAGTCAACCTGTAAAAATGCCTAGCTCGACCCATGGACGTAGACGTTTGCAAATATAGGGATTCGTTGCCGTAAAAGACAATGTAGCTCCATAAGAAATAGTCTTTGGAGGACTTCAGATCTCGAGGGGAAGCTGGACTTCCCGGGTATTGCATATCACCTAGATACGGGAAGAAGAAGCTGTCGCGAAAATGTCGCTTTCAGCTGATTCTTTGCCCGGAAGGCTGGCGAGCAGGGATGGCAAAATGGTTCAAAGAAAAAGAAAAAATCTTTACTAAATAAAAAATTATGTTACTGGCAAAATTCTTTTCATTACAAAAAAATGATGAAATACTATTTAGATTTTGACTGAGAGAGAGAAAGAGATGCAAATAACTTGTCACGTCATGAAAGATAAACGACGCGTAAAACAGCGAGCGCTTTTGTTAATAACAGAAAAAGGGCAGCAAGCGAGTAGCTAAGGCAACCGGAGAAAACAAGAAATATGTGTGCAGCACGACCGACAGCAAAGAGAAGCGACTCTCATTCTGTGGCTAATCGCCGAGCCATCACCTTCTTAAAAAAACAAAAAGAAAACTGATTTACCATACAAACTTATTTCACCAAACCTCACCCTTAGCAAAGTGTAATCTATTCTTTATCCATGGCACATTTCCAACTGTTAGTTTGGCTCTATCTGCAATGGTGTGGCCACGGTATTTAATAGGTTAATATCAGATCACGTTTACAGATTTTTCAATGGTTACAACAAATACCAATGATCTGTGACTTTCTTCAATATTTAATGTCTTCAAATAAAGCAAAATTCAAAAACTATGGAGACCTGGACAGACACAATTGTCACTATTGAATTGGAAATCGAAAGGAACTCCGTTATTTTTCCGAGTATGTGAAAACTGTTACGTCATGAAAAAACGGAATACAAAAAGAAAATAGAGAAGAATAATGGAAGTTTTTCAGGAGTTCAGTCGTCATACCTCCGTGGTACGTTACGTTAGTCACTGGAAAATCAGTACACGAGACCTAGAATCTTTCACGCCAGGAGAAGCTTCGCCGAGTATAACCCAAGCGCCAGTGCCCGCCACACACTTAAGGAAAAATATAAGACGACAAGGAATATCAGCAGGGACTCTATAACCAGGCCCAACGGCTGAACCACCGAGGCAACAAGGAGGGCTGCTATTTCACCGAAGATCACGACAAAGAGAGATAGAGAGAGAGAGAGAGAGAAAGAGAGTGGAAAGAAGAGCAACAGAGAGCCGCATCGCTGACCCACGCCGGGCTACATCAAGGGGTCGTTATCTGCGCCTATAAAGGAAACTGCTACCTGCCACCACTCGTCGACTCCTATACATGTGAGATACAATTTAGAGATGAAATATTGTAGGCTTGTAACCTTTTTGTAAACGCGTTTGAATAAAAAGTGTATTTTATTTGTAATTCCAATCAAAGATTTGATAATTAAAAGTGAATTTTAACAAGTGATATTTGAATGAGTCATTTTCGAAATCCCAAAAATTTAACCTATTTTTCCTTACACCTGGAAATAAAAGGTCATACAAGAGTCATACAAGAGTACTACTGTAGGCTTGTGACCTTTTCGTAAACGCATTAAAATAAGAACTGTATTTTATTTGTAATTTCATTCAAAAATTTTATTATTAAAGTAAATTTCAAAAGGTAATATTTGGATGAGACATTTTTGTATTTCCGAAAAATTAACCTTTTTTCCTTACACCTGGACGTAACAAAACACCCCAAAGGGGGTTTTACACAGAACAGTAGAGCAATTTCAGCAACGAATAGAATTATGTATGTAACAAAATGATGATGTCTCTAAGCACTTACATTGGACTCTGGAGGTACGTGAGATGCAGAGTGTATTCTACCAAAAAATTAAGAAAACAGTTCATAAGTAGATTTTTAAGTATTCGACTTTGTTCTGATCTCCCGAAGTCTTTTTAAAGTCGTAAACGAAATTTTGAATATTAATTGACTGCTGAATATGATTCAAAGCATTTCTTTCTAATCGTTTTGGAGGTACGTTGTTCATTAATGTATATTTAACTGCAAAACTACACTTTTTACAAAAATTAAGGGAACAAAAAAATTTTCGAAAGTTTTTGGCGATTTTTAACAGGCTGTATCTCAGTGAAAAATGGTCGTATAGGAAACAAAAAAAAAGCTTTTGAAAAATAAAAACTCTAGTTTTCAGATTTTTAAGTATAAAATTTTTTGGAGCACTGGTAGTTGTGCAATCCTTAGATAAAGCACAAAAAAGAAAATTGCCAAATTTTTTACATTTTTTTTTCGTGCTCTACGGACATGGAAAAATGTTTTCGACCGAAGACCTCGAGCTTGGCGTCGAACAGGTTAACGTTATGAACAACGTTTTATTCGTTACATAAGTGCTTACGGTGGAGGATCGCTGATGGTTTGGGCTGCGATCGCTGGACGACCAATAATTTTAAAGATATCGACAGTTGAATGAAAAAGGATTTTTCTGCACTCAAAATTCGATATCTTGAAGACAAACGGTCGTATGCGGTCTACTAAAAAAGCAAATTGACGTTGAATAAACAAGCTACGCGACCTATGCTTTGGTTTAGCTCGAAAAAATTTTTCCATGTCCGTAGAGCTAGAAAAAAAAATGTAAAAAAATTGGCAATTTTCTTTTTTGTGCTTTATTTAAGGATTGCACAACTGCAGTGCTCCAAAAAATTTTATACTTAAAAATCTGAAAACTAGAGTTTTTCATTTTCAAAAGATTTTTTGTTTCTTGTACGACCATTTTTCACTGAGATACAGCCTGTTAAAAATCGCCAAAAACTTTCGAAAATTTTTTTGTTCCCTTAATTTTTGTGAAAAGTATAGTATTATAAAACACCGATCCTCCTAGATACATACACCAACTGCATCTATAAAAGCCGTTAAATTGAAGAAGACCCGGTATTGGTGACCGAGATACTAAATCAATGCAGCAACATATTTTGAACACTTCCACATTTTTAATTTCATCATTTATATTAATATTTATTCAATTTTCTACAAGTTCTTCGATAATGGTTGTGAATAGAGTCAAGTAAATGTTCATGTACGGCAATAAAGCGAATGTTACAAGTCTTTTATTTCTTATTGATGCGATGACTTCATTACGATAAACTTGAATCGGCAAAATAGAAAAGATACCGCTATTACATGTAGGCGAGCCATAACTATTAAAAGTTAAAGTTAAATATGATCGTCTATGTTCCTCAGATAATGACGCTACAAATTCTTTATACTTTTAACCATCGCAGGAATCTTTTATAAGATCGTAATTATCTGCTTCTCTGTTATTTAAAACTTCAAAATAATATTCGTAATTATTTTCAAGTTATTGATATAATTCAAATTTTATATGTAAAACGACAAAAAAAAATTATTATAACATGGATCTTTTAAGTTTATCTCTGTTTGGCATACGTTGCACCGAACTTGGCGGTCACATTTGAAAATCTCATGTTGGCCTTCAAGGGCATGGTCAAGGTCAATTCCAAGTTCATCATATGATATGCAGGGAAAATCCTAAGCTCTTTAAGTTATAAAATATATTTAAACATCAAACTTTCCAAGTTATCTTACAATTTAAAATGTCGACCTTAATATGATCTCCAGGGCCATAATTTTTATACTCAAAATTCTATTCGATTGTAAAATTTGCCGATTTTTTCATTTTAGGGGTCAAAAATAGGGGTTTCCATTTGAAAATATTAAAATGACCTCCAAAACACCTTTAAGGTGATGGATTAAAATTAAGAACATAAATAGTAGATTTACCTGGTAATTGACATCTTCTTTTCCTTGCCAGTGACTACAGATTTTCTTATTAAATAATTAATTATGTACTATAATGTTGTGTCCTGCTATTGTCTGCTTTAAACGAATCAAATAAGGCCGTTACAGAAATCATGACACTACAACCCTTGAGTCCCACGCGACTCAAGCCAGATATCCATTTAATATACAAATATTATGACAACGTCAGTACCGACGTTATTTCAGCGGTCTGGTAGATTCCCGAAGGCTTGTTAAAATTCACGAGTTCGATACAGGAACAATATATATGGTGAACATAGTAAGGAAGTAACAGAATAAAAATGCTTTATTAAAACCTGGTTGAAACTCAGCTTGGCCGCTCCCTCTGTTAGAGTCGTGAGGTCACCGAACAAAACTAAAATATCAAACTGGGCACGACCCAGGGTACCGTCGCAACTTCCTCATAGTCGCCTCCTTTAACCCCGGCATGGCTGGCTCACAACAGGATCCCTCCAGGCACACACATGAAAAGAACAATATAAAAATCACTGCCCCTAATAGGCCCATACCGCGAATCTACTTTAAACAATTCTTAGCAATAAATTTCTCCAAAAGTCTCAACAATTTTTCCGCGACGTCAAGTGACCGAGAACGTGCGAGAGAGAGAGTGCCGCGCAAGCTCCCACCTGCTGGCTCGACAATCTACCGACGACAGCGCCCGCACGCTCTAGCATACATTCACAGGACGGCACTTCGGTGCTCATCCAGCCTTTGGGTATTCCCCTCTGTCGGTAATTCCGGTTGCCACCCTCAACCAGGGAGTTCATATTCCAGGTGCCAGCTCACCCTCGACCTAGAGTCTAGGAAATTCAGCTGCGACGAGCCACCACCGACTGCCCTACTCGACTTCACGCGTCAGGATCCTCCGGACGTCTAACAGTGGAGCCTGAACCCTAAGGCTCTTCATGCCCATATCCCGCTCGCACACATACACACACTCCACCTGTTGTGATCCAGCCGACCCTCTCTCCGCTATCTCTTTCTTTTTCATAGTACACTGAAAAAAAATTTGTTAATCCAACTAATTTTTGTTGAGTCAACAAAATAATTTAAATAAATCCTCCTTATCAAACATTTAGTTGAATGAAAAATTATATATTAATTTAATTAACTAATTCTTTAATTAAATTGATTAAATATTTAATTAATTTATCTAATTAGTTAGTTAATTCAACGAAATATTTTATTGTATTAAATAAATATTTAGTTGTGTTCAACACTAGATCTGAATTAACAAAATATTTTGTTCGATCAATTAAATATGTAGTAAGAAGGATTGAACTAAATTATTTATTTACATTAACTAAATATCTTGTAAAATGAAAAAAATCCCTATAATGAGTTTAACAAAATATTTTATCGAAATAACTTAACATTTTATTAAGTCAACTAAACATGTGACGTGTATATTCGCGGAGACAAGGTTCCCCCAGGCAACGAGGACGCCGATCGACGCCACGCAATCGCGCCGTGTAATTATATTATTTTATTATTAACGCAACGTACATTTCCCGGAGGTTTTGCAGCTGCCCCATCGCAACGACGCCACGGCAAGCTCACCCGGAGCACAAACGAGAGGATGAGAGACTACGCGACGTTCAGCGGGTGCCCCGGCTGTCACCGGCCACACGAGGACGATGTTCACACGAGGCTGCGAGCCAGCTGGCAGCCCGGCGCCCTAACCCTAACTGTCGCACGAGGCATACTCGGAGCGCTGGAGAGCAGCGCCGACGACCCGCGCACTCAAACAATGGGCGAATCAACCACGAGAGGGCACGACGACCTGCACAGCGGCCACGGGAGCAGCAGCCCGGCAGCCAAAGAATATGCAGCGAGCACGTGTTGCCCGCCTAGCGCGACACGTGTTGGAGCGGGACGGCGCGAGAAGCGTGCGTGCGCCACAAGCGAAGGCGCCGCTCGAGCTCGCCGAGCTCGATTGTAGGCAGGGCCGTGCGGAGAGCCCGCGCCTTCGCCCGCGCAATTAATGAAAGCGGTGGCGCAGCGCACGTTCTCCATATTCGCGAGTCCTCGCATACACCCGGCACCTCCGCCATGCTGAAAGTACTCGTGGGCCGTCCGGAATAGAGGGCGCGCGCGTCGCGACTAGATCGTCCTGCAGGGCGATTCTAGGCGCGATAGTGAAGTCATCGCGCGACACCTCACGTTCTCTTTCGTTAATTAGGCCGATTGAAAAGAGACACTAATTAAGAAGTGCGAGCGCGAGTGAGAGGGCAAGAGACGCCAGCCCTGCGTTCGAGATCGCCATTATCGAAGTTCACTCGTTGCCTGGATCGCTCTTAGAGCACACCCCCAGCCCGAAGCTCTCCAGTATTTTGTCGTTGTTGAGAAGTCTGTCGAGAAGTCAAGACGTGTCGCGTAGAGTCAGTCGAAGTCGAAGCCGAGTCTATCGTCCTAAGTCGAGTGTCGGAGTGGAGTTACGTCGAGGAGGCGACAGAACGACGCCGGTGAGTGGAGCGGAGCAAGAGGCTGAAGGACGATCGTCGCCGCTGCGCAGGTGAGGTGACGGCGGAGTGTTGTAACACGGCAAATTCAGCCGTCGGGAGGCTGTTTTGTCGCGAGGGTGCCGCGATCCGGGACGCGAGTCGTCGTGAAGTAGAGTCGTCGTGTCGTATTAGATAACTGTCGCGTAGACGTGTATATAAATTGCGATTTTGTGGCGTACGGGTCGTGTTAATTAGCGAGGTGCCAGTGAGGCCCTAGATTTGTAAGAGAAGCTGTATTGGCGTAGTAGCCACTGGAAGAGGCGAAATAAATAGAGTAAAGTTAACTACGTTGTTTTATTTACGAGCATGTGTTTTGCGTGTGAGTGTGAACCGTTTGATTGTCGTGGATAGCCGAACCCCGTCGACTATCGAGTCTAGGTCTCTAGTTCTCCCAGCAGCTAGCCAGCGCAGAAGGAAGGAAGCAGCCCGGGGCAGTGTTTCAAACACCTGGCGCCCGTTCTACAGGAAAAGTCCCGTGCAATCGTGGTGCAACCTTGTGACGTGTATTTCCGCGCCGATGAGGTTCCCCCAGGCAACGAGGACGCCGATCGACGCCACGCAATAGCGCTAGATAACTGTTTATTTTTAATACTTATTCGACGCACGTTTCCGGAGGTTTCGCGGCTGCCACATCGCGACGACGCCATAGCAAACACACCCGGAGCACCGACGAGAGGAGGAGAGACGGCGCGACGTTCAGCGGGTTCCCCGGCTGTCACCGGCTACACGAAGACGACATCTACACGAGGCGGCGAGCCAGCTGACAGCCCGGCGCCCTAACCCTAGCTGACGCACGAGGCTCACTTGGAGCGCTAGGGAGCAACGCCGACGACACGCACACTCACTCGCACACACAAACAACCGGCGAAGCAACCACGAGAGGGCACGACGACCTGGACATCGGCAACGAGGACATCACATTGGCGGCAAACAAAGATGCGGCGAGCACGTGTTGCCCGCCTAGCGCAGCACGTGTTGAAGCGGGACGGCGCGAGAGGCGCGCGTGCGCCACGAACGACGGCGCCGCTCGAGCTCGCCGAGCTCGAATATAGGCAGGGCCGTACGGAGGGCCCGCGCCTCCGCCCGCGCAATTAATGCAAGCGGTGGCGCAGCGCACGCTCGCCATATTCGCAAGTCCTCGCGTACACACGGCGCCTCCGCCATAATGAAAGTACTCGCGGTCCGTCCGGGAATAGAGGGCGCGCGCGTCGCGACTAAATCGTCCTGTAGGGCGATTCTAGGCGCGATAATGAAGTACTCGCGCGACACCTCACGTTCTTTTTCGTTAATTAGGCCAATTGAAAAGAGACACTAATTACAAAGTGCGAGTGCGAGTGAGAGGGCAAGAGACGCGAACCCTGCGTTCGAGATCGCCATTTTTCGACGGACACTCGTTGCCTGGATCGCTACCAACGCACACCTCCAGCCCGAAGCTCTTACCTAAGCTTTTTGTAGAAGTCGAGAAGAGAAGTAGAGTCGTGTCGCGAAGTTAAGTCGAGGAGTAGAA
This sequence comes from Sycophila sp. Sp_5, assembly GCA_018906775.1. NCBI lineage: Eukaryota > Metazoa > Arthropoda > Insecta > Hymenoptera > Eurytomidae > Sycophila > Sycophila sp. Sp_5. The sequence continues at coordinate 144,166 of JACCID010000263.1, read as the reverse complement.
GTCTATTCACGTCGTCAGTCGGTCGAGAGTAGGAGAGGACGTCTGTCGAGGAGGCGAGAGAAGGACGCCGGTGAGTGGAGCAGAGTATTCGGCTGAGGGACGATCGTCGCCGCTGCGCAGGTGAGGTGTCGACGGAGTGGTGTAACGCGGGTAATCCAGCCGTCGGGAGGCTATGTTGTCGCGAAGGTGCCGCGATCCGGAACGCGAGTCGTCATGAAGTAGAGTCGCCGCGTGTAGTAGATTTTTGTCGTGTCGACGCGTAGAAGAATTGCGATTGTGTGGCGTACGGGACGCGTTAGCTAGCGAAGTGCCAGCGAGGCCGTAGATTTATAAGAGAAATTGTATTGTCGTCGGGAGAGCCATTGGAAGAGGCGAATAAATAGATTAAAATTTACGTCGTTGTTTTATTTACGAGAGCGTGTGTTTTGGTGTGTGTGAACAGTCCGATTGTCGCGGATAGCCGAACCCCGTCGGCTATCGAGTCTAAGTCTTTAGCTCTCCTAGCAGCTAGCCAGCGCAGAAGGAAGGAAGCAGCCCGGGGCGGTGTTTCAAACACCTGGCGCCCGTTCAATAGGAAAAGTCCCGGGCACTTGTGGTGCAAGCTTTGTCGGCGTTGTTCGGGGAAGTCTCGCGACTCTCGCGGACGAAAACGCAACGTCACAACCTTTGTTGACGTTGCACGGGGAAGTCTCGCGACTCAGTAACTAACAATCATGTATACCAAACACAAAAATTATACAAGGGAAAGTTATACAAAGTAAAATCAATAATGAATACAGTTAAACAATTAACTCTTTTTAATAGTTTAGTCAACGATTTTCAAAAATTACGTCTGTATGCTCTTAAATTAGTAAGCGACACTATTGAAACAGAAAAAGAACTCACATTTGAAATTATTGTAATTATCCGTAATAAAAATAGTTTTGCAATTACTGAAGCCGTTCAAGCCATAAAAACCGACGAAGAAACTGCAAATTTGCCTTTCGATTTTAACCTTATTAAAACAGCTTTAGACTTAGGCTTGTCCGAAGCAAAAGTTTTTTTATCAAGGCTTACAATTACTTTTAACCTGTAGGGGACGGGAAAGCCACTATAGTGGCTCGACCATAGATAGATACTTTACATATGAGTATTTCCCAATATTAGAGACACATATTATGTGTTTTTTTATAGAAAATACTGAGAAATTGAAAATTCCAAAATTCCCCGTCCTCTAAAGGTTAACAACGTGTTTTATACTTATAAAATCATATCTTTTCCTTCGTATCAAGAAAATAGTAACAATAACTTAGTTGCATATATTTAATCCAAATATCAATCTATTGTAAAAGAACGAAATAATAAAAATGTATTTTTAACAAATCAGGAAGAATTAGAACAATGTGAAGAATACGAACATTCAAGAATTTGCTCAGATTTTAAACAATTTGCCATAAGTAATTCTTACGCAACCAAATTATTAATAAATCCAAGTATTCCAACATTTAACAAATGTACACTGAACAAAAAATTTTGTTGATCGTTTGTTTCTTTAACAAAAAAAATTTTGTTGAGAAAAAAATTTTGTTGAATCAACAAAATCTTTATTCAATGCGACAAAATACAAAAAAGATTTGTTAATCCAACAAACCGATTTAGCCACTACAACTAAATACATTTAGTTCTAGTAACTAAATATCGTTAATAAAATATTTGGCTAAAATAACTATAATGTTATTCTAACTAAAAATTGTGTTGAAATTACTATATTTAAATAATAAACAAACCATTTAATTAATCCATCAAAATATTTTGTAGATGCAAATAAATATTTAATATTTGACCAACAAGTAAACAGTTTAGTTCACTTCAATTAAACCTTTCGTTGGTTTAACTAAATAGTTAGTTCCCTTTACCGAATATTTAGTAAAAAATTATCCGCCGATAATAAAACAAACTTAATTGATGCAACTAAATATTTAGTTGCACGTACCACATCTTTTAATTAGAATTACAAAATATTTAGTTACTGTCACTCAGACTTAGATTTAACTAAACATTTTGTTGAACCAACTAAATGTTTATTTGCAGGTAGCTAAGTAAATCATTTGATTAAAGAGCTACTAAATGTTTTGCTGGTTCAACTTCAAGGCAAAAAAATATGTCAGCCTCAGTAGACATTTTAGAAAATATTTATTTACCCATGAATAGAAGTAAAAAAAACAATGGAACATAGTAGTAGAATCTGAATATGTGCATATGTATAATTTAGTCGGTACTTTATAGGCTTAAATAAGAGATAATTAGAAAAATTTTAAACTTATATAATCATGTATTAACAGAAGTAGTGTTGTGAGTGTGTTAGCAGTAAAAAATATATTCAGTAGAATTCGAAAATCGAACTTTTGTGTGGTAATAGTATTAGCAATCCCAAAATTCTGTCTTTACTAATTTTGTTTTCTCTTTTTCCTTTGCCTCTCCTTGCTTTACATTTATCTCATATGCTGTTTTAGAAAAGAAACAACAATAGCAGGAAGGATGATGCCAAAAATACCCACAAAAACAAGTTGTTGTCGGTTGCAATTATCAACAATCAGAGAAAAATTTTTTCCGAGAGAATGTCGGAAGAAGAAGAAGAATTATAAGCCTGCATCAACAAAAGGGAACGCCAAGAACTTCGAATAGAACGAACAATTAAAATCCAAATCCAAAGAATATCCGAGTTTTTGCAAAGATTTATTACATGCTTCTTTTAGAGCAAAAACAAGACGCATTAAAATCCGCTTGAGCGGTGAAGATAATCACAGAGAAATAGTGCCCTTGAATTATCTTACGAACAGAAATAAGAGAGGAATCATCCTCCGAAGAAATGCATCCTTTTCCACAAAGGGAAGGACGTATGGAGAATTTTGACATTTACAGTTCGGACTACATAATTCATGGGGCTTTGATCTGTTTTCTCGAGCGTCAGTCTCGCTCGTTCAGAAACAGCAGAATGTTATACGCCGCTATAGTTGCTTTCTCCGCCTTTGCGCAGATACTGCGCTCTTCAAAAGGGGTAATCCTTAGGTGAGCGCCACGAGTTACGCCGAAGAAAATGTCCGGCAATTTGAAGAATTGTTATTGGACGAGTATCAACGCGCATCTTGCAGTAGTTATCTTACAGGGCGATTTGTAAAAATCTGCAGGTGCACACCTAGTTAGCTTTAGGTGCTTTTTACGCCACAGCCCGCAGACGCCTGCATAGGAAAAGAATGTGTGTCTTTCGCTGCTCAATTTTACTCATTATGTCAGGGTCACGCCTTTTAATCTTGAGGCAGGGTGTTTATCTATGCGACTGCTCCAGCGCCTAAGTGACTTGTCCCCGTCCGTCACGTTATGTCTAGCGTAGTGACACTTTTCGGTTACCTGCTTTTAGCTTTTAGACTTTTTGTCTGCTTACAAAGTATTTCGTTTTCCAAATGTACTGTAGCCATGATTTTTGTTAATGGACCCAACATGATTTTCGTAAACTTTTAAGCTTATATTGTAACAGATTATTTGTTACATTTAAATCTCGCGCCAAAATAAAGTAATGTTTCGAATCTTGGACTGAAGGGGGCGGTTGCGTCGTCCATTTATATGAAATTAGTCGCGCAACTCGTTACTGCGCTCCGGACGAGTGGCGACGACGCACCGTACCTCCGTGGTCCCCGACACCCGCATTTGGGGTGAGTAATTATAGTGTGTTTTATCTTTGTTGTCCAGCGTACTAATTCGCTAATTTATATTCAGGGTTGGGTAATATTGCTTTCAATTGAAAGAGCATTATAAGGTGTATTTTCGAGTTGCCACCTCGACCATACTCTCGCGACGAGCCAACTGCTATGTCCCGATACCCCCTCATCATTGCCCGAGTTTTGATTGTCATCTCCTAGTGTACGTGATTCGAGGATTCATCGTCAGCTCAGTGCACAACTGCCATCGAGAAAAATTCCGAACGTCATCGACCACCACGACCTCGTTAAGGACGTTGCAGATTGCAGTTATTATTACTACGCGTCTTCGAATATCAGAGAGCTGTTGTTTTAAATGAACTCCTCAAGAACACGGCAAGGACACCCACTCGTTGGCAACGCAGAGACTTCCAGTAAAAAACATCGAACTGAAGGTAGCTATCTCGTCGCGAGGGATCATATTGAATTTTGAAATTAATATTTGTGTAACCAGTTTATGACGCGCGATATCTGTCGCCGATTAGTTATTAGTTTGTTGTTGTCCGAGACGTGCGGCGTTGGTCGCGAATTACACATATAAGAAGCTTTCACGATAGAACACGAAGAATCGCGGCTGATGAATGTTTATTATAATTTGTATGCGGCTAGAAAAGTGTGACGACCAATTTGAAATATAGTCGAAATAAATAAAAGTCTGATATATGGAATTTAATTATAATGTAATTACTCGAATATTATTTAATATATAAATTCACCAAACAAATTAGAAATATTACAATATTCTAGCTAACATGTTTATCGAGTTTGGTACGTTGTGAAAACGTTCGATTATCCTTCATTATTTTCTTTCTGTAATCCCTTTTTCATGACGCAACACTTCGCGTCGACTATCAATTAATGTAATAGAGGGCTGTGTGGCATATACGTACTAAGATAACGCTAATTCAATTCTCTTGTCGAACGCTGTAACGATATTATTGATTCTCTATAAAAATCGATTGTTTTAAGGAAAACACCCCAAAATTCGGCGTATAAATAGAATAAGCGTGAAATGGGGGACGATAGCTCTGTCTGATTTCCAATATAGGCCGTTATTCTGCCTCTCCGAGTACCAAATTTCTGTTGTAATTTTGTCAATTGCAACTTAGAATTTCTACAAGAATTTGTATTTCGAAAGTATTCTTTAACCTAAAATCTTAAGTACTATTTCTGTATCCACTATTTCTCAGTATAATAAATTCAATTAAAGTAAATTCGGCTAGTTAATAGTATACCTTTGGCTAGTTAATAATACATACCGACTACTCAAAGAGACTTAATAAACTCCGACAATTAATTATTAAGTTATTATTCACCATTTATCTTGTCTGTGCTTGTTCGTAATCGTTTTATCCTCATTTCCTAGTAGAGCGCTAACGCGTTGTCTAAAAACTAGGGACGCGAAATTATTTATTAAATCCCGCGCCTCACACACACTAACTTACGAGGCTCGACGTAACAAGTAAAGCATTAAAAAAAAATTGAATACAAAGGTACGGATACCACTATCAAAATCTTTTATCCAGATGAGCGGGATAAGAATAAGAGACACATTGACTGAAAGTCTAATAATTTATTGGGGCGCCAGTACACTTACAACTAAAAAATAAACTAAAATATACTCAATAGAACCCTTGAGGAATGGTCTTTCCGACCCCCATTAAGCCTCGGTACCGTCCCCATCCTGGATACCAAGGCTAGCCTGCCAGTATTGCATCAATTCAATTCGGACAAGTCCGAACGGTGACACCCGACTAACACTTCAACACCTAAAACAAAATCTCCTGACATTCAGGGCGTAAGGGTAATCCCAAAATTTATGCCCTTCACCGCATCCTCAGCGTCCGACCGGACTCAATTCCGGACCTCCTGGCAGTACGGAAGAAAGTCTCGGCCTCTGTCGCCCGGGCAGACGCTGTGTCTGCCGAAGCGTGGAAAGGTTGGAAACCACGGCTGGATCCGGCAGGGACAAATCGATCGGCCCGCAGACGTCCAGGTATTCCTGTTTGTGCTCTGCAGGTCACTCCTCTCGATCCAGTACCGGGCGCCACCCACGGTTCCACTCCTCCGCGGCCTTCGCCCCGCTCACCTCCTCCTCGGATACCTCCAGCAGGAAGGGCAACTCTCGAAATAAGGCCTCATTGGCGTGACGCTGTTCCTCGGTATAATTCGGCAGCGCCGCCGTCTTTTCGGAGGAAAAGGAGAGAGAGAGGGAGAGGGAGAGGGAGAGGTAGAGGGAGAGGGAGAAAAAGGTTCTCCCCGTAGGAGAACCTTTCGTTTAAATAAAAGTAAGCATTTCAGGAAAATCATGTATTTTTTTCTTTTTGTCACAGCCCCAATTTTTATTCATTCAACTTAAAATTCAGACACAATCTTTGTATTCGAATTTCAAAGAGAAGTACGTAAAAATTTTTTGATTAATTAAAAACTTTTCATTTTATAAGTAATTTTATACGAAATTTTTTGAAAAAAATGAAGATATCAAATTCAAATGCGCGCTATTTTTTAAAATTCAATATTTTAAAAAAATCCTACGTACTTCTTTAGATATTAAGATGTAAAATAACACAAAATTTTTTATTTTGTTCCAGGTCCAAAATTACGCATGCAATTTAGCATGCAGAGTAGCGTAAAGAAAAAAAGGTGTTGCCGGAAACGCGCTGTGAGCGGCCATTTGCTTTTTGGAAAAACTAAAAAAATTTTTTTTTAATATTCCAAAACATGTATTTCATATACCATTGTTTACTTTTATTAATAAATTTTTTTTTCATATTAAAAAAATGTTGAATATGCACATGATTTTAAGCCTACTACTGTGGCCTTACCCCTTAACTCCACCGAGTATGCGGAGACTCTAAATAATTATCAACCAGGCGCATAGAGGCGCAACAAAATGAATAAACAATACCTTATGAAAAACGCGTAATCAACGGTGAGGCACGAGCACCCTGGCGCAAATGTAATTGCCTCAACGTAGGCGAACAAGACCACTTATCTTTCACAATAATTGTCGCCACCTTTTCCTGCCGTTTTGAAGCTGCCAATTTGTATCGTCTGATGTTGCCTGGCTACGGGGCCTGAATCGAAAGTAAGAGAACAGCGTAAAGAATAAAAGAAAATGTTGGTTTGCCACGGAACAAATTAACAATTTAAATAAAAATGGGCTTGAAAAGAAAGCGGCGCGGCGCGGGAGTAGTTCCTCGGGATCCTCCCAGTAGGCCAGCCAGTCGAGAAGTCGTAGAGCGCTGCTCCCATCGGTGAGGCCAAGGTACCGATGCACGTCGTCTCGTCGGCGTCTCCGCCGTGCTCATTGGTCGCCGTTGATCGGGTGATTTTGGAGGGCCAGTGTAAAGGTGAAAACACCTCGTCTCTTGCGTCCTCATCCCTCGCCTGTCCTCCTGAAAAATAGAGGGGGTAAGTGCTGGCTCAAGTAAACATGCGACATTCCGAGCCGCAGCGAGTTTAACTCGCTAATGGAATTTTCCTATTTTAAGCGGCTCGACAGCACTGCATTCTGGCTAAATTTTGCAGGCTGAAATTGAGGAATTTAATTGGGAGGCAATACTCATCTTTTGATGAACTGGATCCTCCGCTGTATGAAGATATTGACCCTGGCTATCTTCGCCTGGAAATTAAATGCTTCCGCGGAAAAACTATTAAACGCATGGTAGGCAGTGGTGGAGGGATTCCCATCTGTCTGTATGTCAGCCAATAAAAACTGGCACGCGTAGTAACGGACGTTACTAACGTTATGTCATTAAAGCAAAATAATAAAATTAGTATAAGTATAAATAAGTAAATAGATTTAACTGTATCTCAAAGTAAAAAATGGGTCCTGAGGGTGTCCAGGTGTCCAGGAACACCCCCAGGACGTCGGCACGTCGTCTACAAGGCAGCCCACCCCGCACTTGGTCATTGAGAAAAAAATCAGCCGCTGTTCCTGTAGACGATGTCCAGGTGTCCAGAAACACCCCTAGGACGACGGGACGTTGTCTACAATGCAGCCCACCCCGCACTTGTTCATTGAGAAAAAAATCGACCGCTGTTCCTGTAGACAATGTCTAGGTGTCCAGGAACACCCTCAGGACGACGGGACGTCGTCTACAAGGCAGCCCACCCCACACTTGGTCTTTATTGTATGTTTATTTGTTTATTTATCTATTTAATTATCAAATTAATTAATTAATTTATTTAATTTATTCGTTTATTTATTTATTTGTTTATTTTATCTGACCATTAATGCATTACAAATGTAATATTAATTTTTTTTCGGCCATTACCCATTACAAAAGTAATGGAAAATTTCAAGCTGATCATTACACATTACAAAAGTAATGAGAATTTTCGAGCTGACCATTAATGCATTACAAATGTAATATTAATTTTTTTTCGTCCATTACCCATTATAAAAGTAATGGAAAATTTCGAGCCGACCATTACACATTACAAAAGTAATGGGAAATTTCGTGCCGACCATTTCACATTACAAAAGTAATGGGAAATATTGAGCTGACCATTAAAGCATTACAAATCTAATATTAATTATTTTTTGTCCATTACCTATTATGAAAGTAATGGAAAATTTTGAGCTGACCATTACACATTACTAAAGTAATGGGAAATTCGGAGCCGACCATTACACATTACAAAAGTAATGGGAAATTTCGTGCCGACCATTTCACATTACAAAAGTAATGGGAAATATTGAGCTGACCATTAATGCATTACAAATGTAATATTAATTTTTTTTCGGCCATTACACATTACAAAAGTAATGGAAAATTTCGAGCCGACCATTACACATTACTAAAGTTTTCGCATTACATAATTTTTTTCGTGCCGACCATTTACACATACAAAAGTACATGGGAAATAAAGACCATTGGAAAATCGAGCCGACCATTACACATTACAAAAGTTCTAAATTTCGGCCATTACCTATTTTGCCTGACCATTGAAAGTAATGGGAAATTTCGGAAAGTAATGGGAAATTTGAGCTGACCATTACACATTATTTTTTTTCGGCCAAATGTATTACCTATTAATTTTTTTTCGGCCATTACACATTACAAAAGTAATGGAAAATTTTGAGCTGACCATTACACATTACTAAAGTAATGGGAAATTCGGAGCCGACCATTACACATTACAAAAGTAATGGGAAATTTCGTGCCGACCATTTCACATTACAAAAGTAATGGGAAATATTGAGCTGACCATTAAAGCATTACAAATCTAATATTAATTATTTTTTGTCCATTACCTATTATGAAAGTAATGGAAAATTTTGAGCTGACCATTACACATTACTAAAGTAATGGGAAATTTCGTGCCAACCATTACACATTACAAAAGTAATGGGAAATTTCGAGCTGACCATTAATGCATTACAAATGTAATATTAATTTTTTTTCGGCCATTACACATTACAAAAGTAATGGAAAATTTCTGAGCTGACCATTACACATTACTAAAGTAATGGGAAATTCGGAGCCGACCATTACACATTACAAAAGTAATGGGAAATTTCGTGCCGACCATTTCACATTACAAAAGTAATGGGAAAATATTGAGCTGACCATTAAAGCATACAAATCTAATATTAATTATTTTTTGTCCATTACCTTGTGACGTTGCAAAATCCGCGGATTCCTCCCCAGATTCCCCAAAGCGTGGTCAACCAAGTGGCACTCTCCTGCCGGCCTTAATTTCTTTGTATAACGCGCGCGGGTAACTCGCGGCGTCGCCAGGCGCCAGGCAATAATGCCAGCCGACAGGAAAGGTCTTCTTCTCGTCCAAATCCTCCTGGCTGCTCGGTGGTAGGCGTTGGGTGGGCGCGCAATGGCCCTTGAGTAGCTGGCGCAATTGGGGAAAAACGGCCGCGACAACGGACAACACAGATATCTCCGAAATAAGCACTTAAACAACGCGTTTCAACTCTTAAAAATAACTCTTTATTTAATTGTGTGATTACAATTGGTTTGTGTACCTAACACGCGGCACGATCACGCAAGCACGCTAACTCGACTCTGATTCCCGATTTTGCACGTGGTCTAACGTTCGCGGTAGCTCGCGGCACTCCTCGCCCGAAACACGACTCACCTAAATTCGCCGAGGTCGCTCGTCCACACGGCCGCTTCTCCGGTCCACTCACCGCGTCTCTTTTCTTCGCTTCTCTCCAAAAACTGCAACTCGACTTCGACTACTACGGCGTCCTCAACTACGAGCAATTACAAAACGCGACTGTCTTCCAGGCTGTCCGGGCAACGAGTGAACGAGTCAAAATGGCTAACTCGGCTCGGCCCTCCGCGTCTCTATTTTTCTCTCTCACTCTCGCGGCATTTCCATATCTCATCTCTTTCTATGAATAATTAATCTTAAAGATCGCGAGGTGTCGCGTCGGCCCTTCTTCTTCCGGTCGTTTAACACGCGATCGGCTATCTGGCCGATAAAGGAGGTCGACGCGCACGCCCTCTATGTCGCGGCGCGCTTTCCGAGTCCCGTTATTCAAGACCGAAATGGTGGCGGCTCGCGTGACGTCACCGCCACCCACGCGCTGTGCGAGATCGGCAGGCCATCTATAAAAAGATGTGCCAGTCCCGGGTCCATATCACGGCCCTGGCTCGCCTTCCCGCTCGCGAACATTCACGCCGCGCGCTCCTTCTCTCTCGCACTCGTGGCTCGAGAGCGCCGCCTGCCGACACGAGGCGCTCCCTACTACTGCGCTTTCGCCGTCTCTCTCGCTCTCGCCTGACAGCCACGTGCGCGGTGGCTCGCCTCGACACCGGTGTTTCGCCGACTCCTCGCGACTCGCGTGTGTTTGTGTGTGTAGTGTAGGTGTTGTGTGTTTGTCTTCGCCGTCGCCGCGGCTCTTCTGCGTCGCTGTCGTCATCGTCGTCGTTGTGCGCTGTCTCTCTCTCTCGTCGTCTACGGCCGTCGTCTGCCGGGGCTAACCTCCTGGCCGAACACTCCTCTCGTGCTCTCGCTCGTTCGTCGCCGCTTGTAGGCCGCCTCGAGGAAGCTGGTGCTCCTGCATCCTCCTCTCGCGTCTTCTCCGCTCCGCTGGCTGTCGGCAGGGCCGATCAGCTGTTGTCCGCTGCTCTCTCTCTTCGTCGGTTGACAGGTCGGGTTGTCGTGTGCGGGAGTGCCAGTGTACCTCAAAAGGGACGTCGCGACGTAAATATTTATTTATAATAATCGCGGCGTGCTTGCGTTTCGCTCGGCGTGGCCTCGCTGCCCGGAGTTAACGATAAAAGGAAATACACGTCACAAACTCCCCCTCCCTAAACGGGACACCGTCAGTGGACCGTTGAACACCACTACTAAGGCCAAGCCGCCTCCACTCTGGCAACGTGGGTTACCGAGCGACCCCAGCAAGCACGCTACTACAATATCTTTATAAATAGGTCGTCGCTAGACCATTTCAACAAGAGAGGTTAGAACACTATCTAGTTCTATCCTCTCTACATCTCGCAATCTCTCATTTCGCACGCAACCTTGTGGTTCGACGCCTCCTTCACTGCTGGGCCCGTTCCGTCGTTCCGTGTCCCTCCATTCGCCTTACGTCTGAAAGGAAAAATTTAATTCGATGACTCCCGCTGATTCCGCTGATCTTCACGTCTCCTCCGGCTACAGCACCTGAAACCATATTCTACACCCTCCACCAAGTCGTTTCGAACCCTCTCATGCATCAATAATCGCAACTCACGAACACACGACACTCTTTTTCTCCCGTGCATCACGTCAGGGCGTTCCTTGCTTCTCCTTCTCTCTCGGCTCTTCTCCTATCTTCTCACGGCTTCTTCTCCCCTCTCTCTCTCTCTGCTGGCACTTACTTCTTCATGGCGGGCGGTGGCGACGTCGACCCTCCAAATTTTCGCCTTATCGCCCACTCCACGTAGACCGCTGAACAACCCTGGAGGCGGGCGAGCAAGCGGTCTAGCTCGTCTTCTCCATCTTCCCTTGAGGGCCGGTTGGCCCCAGGTGGCGTCGGCGTGGGAGCCACGGGGTTCGGGGCACTCGTGGCGGGGGCTGGCGCCGGTTTCGGGGTCTCGCTCGGAGTTCGGTCCTTCCCTCGCTGAGGTAGACGGGCCGCTCGACTCCTGGGTGACAGAAGTCCGGTCGGCTGTGGTCGCCGGAGCTCGTGGACTCCCGACGGGTCCACCGTCTCGCTACCGTCGGGTTGAACTCGAGGGACGGAATCGGGACTGTGGGACTCCCGCACTAGGCTCGGGGGGGCTTCCGGTACCTTGAGTGTCGGTAGTTGTTGGCCCTTTTCCTCCTCTCTCGCGCGTCTCTCCTCCTTCTGCCCGAGTCAAGACAGCTCCTATGGCAAAGTTGCTAGCGTCGCACTGTACCGTAAAGGGTTTGGCGAAATCTGGCCGAGCGAGTACTGGAGCGACCGTCAGCTCCCTCTTCAACTTCTCGAAGGCTTCTTGCTGTTCGTCCTCCCAGATCCACGGCTGATCTTTTCGCAGCAACTTCAACAAAGGCACCTTCATCTCCGAGTCCTTGTCGATAAATCTAGCGTACCACCCCAACATGCCCAAGAAACGCCGGAGCTGTTTGATGCTGGTCGGGGCCGGGTAATTCAGGACTGGGGCAATCTTTTCGGGGTCAGGCCGTAATCCCTCATGGTCCAGTAGGTACCCTAGATATCTGACTTGAGAACAACAGAATTCGCACTTGTCCCGGTTGATGTTAAGTCCCGCGTCCTTCAATTTCTTCAAGACGTATTCAACCCAGTGGAGGTGTTCTTCATAGGTCTCCGTCACTATGATGATGTCGTCTAAATAACCGAACACATGGGGCTCTACCTCTGGGCCGAATAGCGAATCTATTAGTCTTTGAAAGGTCATCGGTGCGTTGGTCAGTCCAAATGGCATACGCTTGAATTGCCATAAGCCGGAACCTTGTACTGCGAAGGCGGTATACTGCTTACTCGACTCGTCCAGGAGAACTTGGTAATACGCGTTCTTGAGATCAATCTTCGTGATGTACTTGGCCCTTCTCATATGATCGAAGATGGCGTCTACTCCTCTGATTGGATACGCGTCCTTACGCGTGACATTGTTCAGGTCTCGATAATCTATACAGAAGCGGTAAGTTCCGTCAGACTTCTTAATTATGACCGGGGCACTGCTCCACTCGCTGATTGATCTCTCGATTACTCCTAAGGCCTCTAACTTCTTCACCTCGTCCTGAGCTACCTTAAGCATCTTAGGTGACATGCGTCTCATTGGCTGCTTAATCGGCTGAGCTCGTTGGACGTCAATTTGGTGAGTGATGAGGTTAGTGGTCCCTGGATACTCCGTCGGTTCGTCCACATACTTCGCTACTAGCTCATCTATCTTTCGTCGTTCTTCCTCCGTCACTTCCGATATCCCTGCACACTCGGCGGCTATTTCGGTGTCCTCGATCTCTCCATGATGGAACTTATGCCAGGGGCCGTCTTTCGCCCGCCAGAGTCCGTTGGCATGTTGGATCTGTATGTCCCAGGCGTTACAGAAGTCTATGCCTAGGATCATATCATGATCTACTGCTCCTAAGGCTCGGCAGTCTAATGGTCCTGTTTCTCCATCTATGTCGATCTGAAGTCGTAAGTTTCCTAATGGCTTGGATACTCCACCTAGCACACCTTTAATCGTCGTTCGACATTCTTCTAGTCTCCCCTTATACCTCTCGGCCAGCCGTGGTCCGACAATCGAAACTGCTGCTCCGGTGTCTAGAAGTGCCTTGTACTTCTGGCCTCCTAACGTGAGATACAGAAAGTTCCTGTTGTCTTGGTACATGGCTGCCATCGGTATGTCTGGGGCTAACTCGAAGATTTGCACATTGCCTTCCGGGGAGCTTTGCTCCACGTCTCCCCCTCCCTGAACTGAAAATGGTCGGCGAATGTAATTCGCGGTCTTTTTTCCATTCTTACCCCGCGATGGGGGGTCGGGTTCGCTGAGGAGCCAATCTAGAGCACGGTCCCATTCGGCTAAACGGCTGAAGTTTTCCATTTGTTCGATGTCATTCATCGGGCCGGCCTGGAATGGTACTGGCAACTCTAGTGTTTTAGTCCCTGTTTTGGCTATATGTGCTATGTCATCTTCGTCTTCTTTCTTCTGCCTTCTCTCTTCCGTCCGTCTTCGCTCTTCCATACTTCTTCCATCCTCTATCCTCCCTGATTCTTTATTGCCAGGTCCTGGGTCACGCTGTACGCCATTGGCTACTTGCAGTAACTGGTTTCCTCGCGTTGGAATCAGTTTCCCTTGCTCGTCCTCTTGGCTGGAGTCCTGGACACGCTGTTCCTCTTTACGCGGCTGAGGTGTTGGCTGTATCTGGTTTCCCCGCTTGAGTCGGAGTTCGGTTGCTACGTCGTCTACTTCGTCAAAACCTTGGTTTGAGGTGCGTATCATCGGCAACTCCTCTGCCGATGCATAGCACGTGTTCTTGCCTTGGTTTTCTTCTACATCCTCGTCGAAACCTCGGTTTGGGGTGCGTATCATCGGCAACTCCTCTGCCGATGCATAGCACGTGTCTCCCGTAGGCTTCCTTAAAACTACGCCATTTTCTCCGTTATTGGTCGTCGTAGACTGACCGTTGTGGGAAAAAAAATTCTTCGCTTTACTCGTCTTTCCCGTCGCTTCGTCATCCGTCTGGTCCTTTTTCAACTCATTCTGGCTGGGATCCTTCCCACGGTGTAAAGGCTCGCTTTGCCAATCTGGCCGTGGCAGTTTATCTCGCTGAAGAGTGAATTGGACCCGTTTCTCGCTACGCACTGACTCCGTTTCTTCATCCAACTTCGTCGCCTTCCCTTCATCTACTCCCGTTATCCTCGACTCATCTAACTTCATCTTCTTCAACTTCTCTACTTCATCTACTCTCGTTACTCTCGCATCCTGTACCTCCATCCTCTCCGACTCCTCGACCTCCGTACTCTTCGACTCCTCGACCTCCCTACTATTCGACTCCTCGATCTCCATCCTCCTCGACGACACATCTCCTTCGTGATTACGGCTGGGGCCCTTCCCGCGCGACTCTAGTTGCGGCTGAGTATTACGCGGATTTCTGCCTCGCTGTTCACTCCGAAAATGCATCTTCTCGTCATTCCTTCGTTCATCCACTACTGTTGGCCCTGGGCGGGGGGAGGCAGGTGGGGCTGTCCCCCCGCAATCCCATTTCCCAACATCTCTCTAATTGGGGCACACTTGCCACAGTCCTTGAAAGTTGGTCCCTTCGTCCCACAAACTTGGCACTCTTGTTTGTTTGGGCAGGCTCTGGATAAGTGTCCCGGCATCCTACAGTGGTAACAAATTTTCGTCGGACATTGTGCTATCCTATGTCCTGGATCACCGCATGCAAAGCATCCTTGCTGCCCTGACGCGCTCGGCTGGGTCATCTGCGGTGGTATTTGTTGATTCCACTGCGGAAGTGCCTGCGGTATTGGCTGCGGATTCCATTGTGGAGTTCTAGGCCACGATGGATATAACGGCGTCCAGTCCATTGGTGCGACTGGGGGTGCAACGGCTATCGGCTGAGGCGGTGGGGTGTACCCGGTCATTACCGGCGTGCTAGGCTGCGCTGGAGCTTTAGGTAGAGCTCCCGTGGTACCCCCTGGCTTCTGTCCAACGGCTGCGACCTCCGATGTCCCTTCTGACTTCTGCTTCTTCTGATTTTTATCGTTCTTCTTTTTACTCGTCTCCGCTACTCCTTCCACGGCTACTTCCGTCTCCTCTCGAACTTCCGCAACCTTCGCAACCTTTGGCCTACCCCAGTAGGCGCCAGCGGGAAATCGGGCTTTCTCGGGAGGAGGAGGGGGCTTGTATCTTTTATTCAAGTCTCTCCTCCTCTCATATCTCCTTCCCAATTTCTCCATAGCCTCAAAACTATCTATCGTTTTGTCTTCCAGATAGTTCTGATATTCTGGGCTTAGGCCTCGGTACGTGGCATCTAACTGAGCATCTAAAGAAGGTTGTTTCTTGAAGTGTCCAATTATAAACCGGATGGCTGCGATGTAGTTCGAGATTTTCTCGTCTTTCGCCTGCGTCCTGTCGTGAAGCTCGTCCCATACATCTCTATCCGTCCATTCTCCTATAAACTGTCTCCTGAAGGCTTTACTGAACTCCTTCCACGTCGTTAGCTCGGCTCGAACGGTCCGATACCAGGTACTGGCTGACTTCGAGAACACACTGGGGAGCGCGTCGAGAAAGTGACTGATGGGGTAATTGCAGCCCCGGCGGCAGTCGTCTAATCTAGCCAAAAATTCTTCTGGTACATCCTTGTCCAATCCAGAGAATTTTAGCTGATATTGCTGCAGCCTCTTTAGACATTGGAAATTGTCTCCTTCTCGTGGCCTCTCCCTTCGTCTTGTGCTCATTGTCGTCTCCGGTACGTGAATTGGTCCGTCTCCCTCGCTGTCATCCTCGCTGCTAGAGTCGATCGGGGAAATGGATCGTTGTCGCCCCCTCCTGTCGTCCTTCTCCATACTATCCACCATCTGGGTTGCCATCCTCTCGGCCGGCCTCAGTGGTGCTTCTGGAGTGGGGCGGGGTGCGTGCGGCATATCGAACCTGTCCCCAAGAGGCCTTTGTCCAGGTCCTATTTGTCCATCCAAAGGTCCTCCATGACTCTCCCGTCGCGTGGATTCCATAGGGGGAGGCGTTGGCCTCGTTCGAGCGGCTATAGTTTCTTCTGCGATCGCGTTCATCATCCTCGTGTACTCGTCTAATACTTCTTCTTCATCTCCACCATCTACATCCATTTCGTCGGGAACTTCTTGCTCTCCTTCTACCGGATAGTCCTCTCGCGCGTCCAGTTCATCGTTATTATCTTCCTGCTGAGGTGTCGGTAGCAAGGGCGGTGGGGGTTCTTGGCTGGGTGCAATCCTGGATGGTGGTTGCGGCGGCGGGTTCACCTTGCTGACCTGCGCCGTATGCGACGTCGTCCTGGTGGATCGCACGCGCCAATTTCCCTCAGCGGCCTGCATTATCACCGGAGGGTACAACACCTGGGTGGACTGCTGCATCGCGAACAGAGGCTCCTCCCGACTCGTACTGGGCACTGCACTGGGACCCGCTGGTTCTGCTCGTCCAGGATTATCTGAGGAGTGTCGTCCGTTGAGGTTGGTCTCGTACAGCGAGCGATGCATCTGCTCCAGTAGAACCGGGTCTATGGTTAATCTAGGGTGTCCAGATTGAGCCACTACGGTTTGATCTGCTACTGTAGAGACGCGCGACTGCTCCAACGGCCTCATCAACGGCTCCGCATCTCCATCCCGCTCGGCATCCCAGGGTACCTCGATTGGCAATACTAGTCGACAGGATAATCTGATTAATCTATTCCGCAGATCTCGCAAATCCCCCTTAACGTTGCATCGGTGTGACTTCAATTGATCTATCAGCATGGCTGGATTCATACGACGAACTTGCTGTGCGATGCGTCCCACCTCCGAGTTGCGTGAGCCTTGCTCTCTAACCCATGCTTCGCAAATTCCTCGCGTCGTCATTTTGTCTTGAATCTAGTTTTGTCTATCGGCTGGCTAATCAAAAGAAAAAACGCGAAAAACCGAAAAGGCCAATAAATTCTGTCCAACGAGTCAATTCCGCAAAAGAAAATGCAAAAGGGTGCTTTATTCTCCGGATTCGTCAAACGGAGAATAAATTGTCGCTCGGGTACACGTATCGGTGGGGGAGGGGTACTCGGGATAATAGGGCACAATTTATCACTAGTCCGTCCAGGGCAGTTGTCACCAAGCCGATATGAATAATAATAAATAAATATTTTAGGCTACTCTGGAGATTACCGTAATTTACCTGGAAAGGGGCAAACAAAAAAAAAATGATGAAAATAATTTCTTGACGTCTTGAGTATTCTTGATGTCTATCTACCAATTCTTTTAATTTTCCCTTCTCTCACGGCTAATCTTCCTGAAAATGCTTAAAAAAAAAACAATAGGCCACACAAATAAATAAATAAAATTATTGGCTTGGTGAACAACGAACGTGCCTGGGACACACGGGAGATCTGGTATAAATCAACGGCAAAATTGTAAAATTTTTCATCCGTCGATTTGTCTCAAAAAGAAAAAATTATGTCCGAAAAAACCCGAAACTCGTACGACCGGCCGCAGAATTTATTTTAACCCTCGTTCGTCAATTACAAAAATTTTTGTCGAAAGAAGGTCCGTTGATTGAATTTTCAAAACCAAAATCAAAGTCAAAAGATAATTACTCGCGTACCCGGTCGAACGATTGCTGTACCCGCTCGTCGAAAGGACTTGGTTTACACCAAAAGAAAACACACACACACTCTCGCACACTCGAATTTCCACGACGCTTACTCGCTCTACACGCCGACTCGCTTCTACACGCGCAACGAAAAATACTTCTAACAACCACTCTCGTCACTCACGCTCTTCTCGTCCGAACACATACGATGAAAATATTAAAATTCATATATTTCATAGATAATATAAAAGTTAATTAAATTCACTTACTTGGTGAGTGTGTCCGGCGGAGTGCATTTAAAAATTTCGACGTACGCCGCGTAACAATTTTTATCCTCGTCCGTAACCACACCAAAGGAAAAAGAAAAATATTTCGCGCAGATACACAAACTTCGTCTCGAAAAAATTCTAAGTCCCTCCCAAGATGGCTGCGACTCGAGTCCGTTGTCTGGCTACTTAGTGCCCCACGTTGGGCGCCATTTTGTGACGTTGCAAAATCCGCGGATTCCTCCCCAGATTCCCCAAAGCGTGGTCAACAAAGTGGCTCTCTCCTGCCGGCCTTAATTTCTTTGTATAACGCGCGCGGTAACTCGCGGCGTCGCCAGGCGCCAGGCAATTAATGCCAGCCGACAGGAAAGGTCTTCTTCTCGTCCAAATCCTCCTGGCTGCTCGGTGGTAGGCGTGGGTGGGCGCGCAATGGCCCTTGAGTAGCTGGCGCAATTGGGGAAAACGCCGCGACAACGGACAACACAGATATCTCCGAAATAAGCACTTAAACAACGCGTTTCAACTCTTAAAAATAACTCTTTATTTAATTGTGTGATTACAATTGGTTTGTGTACCTAACACGCGGCACGATCACGCAAGCACGCTAACTCGACTCTGATTCCCGATTTTGCACGTGGTCTAACGTTCGCGGTAGCTCGCGGCACTCCTCGCCCGAAACACGACTCACCTAAATTCGCCGAGGTCGCTCGTCCACACGGCCGCTTCTCCGGTCCACTCACCGCGTCTCTTTTCTTCGCTTCTCTCCAAAAACTGCAACTCGACTTCGACTACTACGGCGTCCTCAACTACGAGCAATTACAAAACGCGACTGTCTTCTAGGCTGTCCGGGCAACGAGTGAACGAGTCAAAATGGCTAACTCGGCTCGGCCCTCCGCGTCTCTATTTTTCTCTCTCACTCTCGCGGCATTTCCATATCTCATCTCTTTCTATGAATAATTAATCTTAAAGATCGCGAGGTGTCGCGTCGGCCCTTCTTCTTCCGGTCGTTTAACACGCGATCGGCTATCTGGCCGATAAAGGAGGTCGACGCGCACGCCCTCTATGTCGCGGCGCGCTTTCCGAGTCCCGTTATTCAAGACCGAAATGGTGGCGGCTCGCGTGACGTCACCGCCACCCACGCGCTGTGCGAGATCGGCAGGCCATCTATAAAAAGATGTGCCAGTCCCGGGTCCATATCACGGCCCTGGCTCGCCTTCCCGCTCGCGAACATTCACGCCGCGCGCTCCTTCTCTCTCGCACTCGTGGCTCGAGAGCGCCGCCTGCCGACACGAGGCGCTCCCTACTACTGCGCTTTCGCCGTCTCTCTCGCTCTCGCCTGACAGCCACGTGCGCGGTGGCTCGCCTCGACACCGGTGTTTCGCCGACTCCTCGCGACTCGCGTGTGTTTGTGTGTGTAGTGTAGGTGTTGTGTGTTTGTCTTCGCCGTCGCCGCGGCTCTTCTGCGTCGCTGTCGTCGTCGTCGTCGTTGTGCGCTGTCTCTCTCTCTCGTCGTCTACGGCCGTCGTCTGCCGGGGCTAACCTCCTGGCCGAACACTCCTCTCGTGCTCTCGCTCGTTCGTCGCCGCTTGTAGGCCGCCTCGAGGAAGCTGGTGCTCCTGCATCCTCCTCTCGCGTCTTCTCCGCTCCGCTGGCTGTCGGCAGGGCCGATCAGCTGTTGTCCGCTGCTCTCTCTCTTCGTCGGTTGACAGGTCGGGTTGTCGTGTGCGGGAGTGCCAGTGTACCTCAAAAGGGACGTCGCGACGTAAATATTTATTTATAATAATCGCGGCGTGCTTGCGTTTCGCTCGGCGTGGCCTCGCTGCCCGGAGTTAACGATAAAAGGAAATACCCGTCACAGGACCTAATAGAAAATATAAAAATACGTAATATAATACAAACATGGGCATTACTTGACTTAGCAAGTTAGATCACAGCAATATCTGCGTTATTCTACGAAAAATTAAAAAATAATCATAAAATACATGAACTTCCTGTGTCAAACGTGACCATATCCACGGCAATAGGCAAGAAAACTACAACCTTAAAGAGACAAGTATTATTAAGCTATGAAATAAATGGTTTTAAAAATTCGCTCATTTTCCTGGTAGTTCTATATTTAACGAGCAAAATAATTTTAGGCAATGATTTTAATTTAAAGAATGGCACAATAATTAATTACGTGGACAAAACTGTATCTTTTAAGAATAGCGTATTACCGAGGTCGCTGGCGTTGTTTGAATCAATGGCACCGGACAAAATCTTAATTATTCATTGATGGAGATTTGTTGTGTATATAAGGATTATAGTAGTTACAGAGGGCGAGGAATTGAATAAACGGATGCAAGTTTTGAGATGTGATTGATTTATTTTAAGCACAAGTGAAAAGAGCGTACCTTAACCTTAAAATACACTTCACTTGATGTATTTGAGCGTAGAATGGTACTTGAGTGCTGAGCCGATTGTCTGAAAGTTGAGCAGGTACGGTGATGCATTGATGCAGTGATGCAGTGATGAATAAAGCAGGGCGAAAAGAGCGTTTTGATGAGCGGTTGTAGAAGCATCCGAGCTGGTCAAGAGGCGAGCAGGAAGAGAGAGAGATAGCGTAGCGACGCTACCTTAGGCGCGCAAATCGCCGGAGCAAGCGCGTACTTGAATGCAGTGCCAGTCGGCGCGGCAGAGCAGCGGCGAGCGCATGGGCTCTTTCGATAACCATGGGGCGAGCGCGATTCAAAATGCAAAATCGCGAACATTCCGCCCGCATCATCAACGCCTTTGATGATTAAAAAAGAAAAGCGATGAGCATTTGAATAGCGACTGGCTGAGTCGTAAATTCATCCAGTGCTAGAGAGATGAATGTTGAGCACAAAGTTGAGTAATGCAGTAAGGTCGTAAATGCAGTAAGGTCCTACTGCTTGTTGAGTTGTGTGAGTGTGAAAGTGGGTCGTAAAGCCAACTTCTAGAGCAGGTAATGCGACAAGTGGGTCGTAAATCCACTTGACAAGTGATGAGCGTTGCTCGGTCGAAAATCCAATAGATGAGCAGAAATTGCTAAGCAGGAAATTGGTCGTAACTCCAGGAGCTGGTGTTAAATAGTGCAGACGGGTTGTAAATCCTTCTGCACGTAGAGCTGTGTTGAGCCTGCAAATGGGTCGTAAAGCCACTTGCGTGAGATATTTGAGCCAGCAGGTGCGTCTTAAAGCCACTAGCTGAATGAATAGACAATTGGGTTGTAATTACCATTAGATGGGTGAGACAACAAGTAGGTTGTAAGGCTACGTTGTCACTTGATGATGTGCGGCTGATAAATCTAACTGCAAGTGAGGTCTGATGCGTGAAATGATTGGATAATCTTGAGCGTTGACTGCGATGAGTATGCAAGTGGGTCGTAAAGCCACTTGCGGATGTTTTGAATGAGCAGGCTAGTGGGTCGTAAATCTACTAGCCATGAGATAAGATTGAGCCGCGAAGGTTCAGGAGCACAAGTTAATGCCGAGCTGGTGAGTAAATATTCTGAACTGTGCTGTGACATGATGAAAAGTTGTACCTTGTAGAAGAATTGCACTAAGAGGTTCCTGAGATGAGCTGCTGAGTCCTAACATCACGTTGTCTGGTGTAGAGACATTTGAGTGATTAACCAGAAGAAGTTGAACTTGACCCGTTGAAAACAACTCTGAGCTTGGTGGTTGCACTATTACTTTTGAGGACACCATGATGAGGCAGAGAAAACGGTAGAAGTTTGAGGCTGTAGAAGATTCCACCTTTCGCCTATGTTCCAATGCTAAATATTCATCCATGGACTGAGTGTAAAGTTCGCCCATAGTTGTGTCTTGAGCAATCTTTCTGGACATTCCATTGAGGCACTTTGATGCTGTAGAGCGTGAGTTTCCAAGAGCTGTAGGATCTTCTTTGAGCAGAATTCTGACAACATATCTGCCTGTTGAGTCTCTCATATGAGTTGAGCGGAAATGTTTTTCACATTCCTCTTCTTCAGAACTCAAGATGTTGTCTGAATCGTGGCTGAGCTCTTGTAGCCAAAATCTGCTGAGCAGTTTGTGAAGATCAGCTATCTTGACAATGCTGTGGAGAGCTGAAGCAGACTTGATTGATGTTGTTTGAGCAGGTCCTACTATGAGCCATCCAAAAATAGAAGATTGAGCAATTGGAGATCCTGAATGGGATTTAATGAGTCCAGAATTTATAATGAGCCGTAATTGTCAGCTCCAATAATGATATCCACTGGTCGAGGCTGGAAAAACTTCTCATCAGCCAAGTGTAAATTCTTCAAATGCGACCAATCTTGTACGGTGATCTTGACTGATGGTGTTATCGAGATGACCGCTTTGAGAATATGTGCCTCGATACATATAGCCTCTTGAGTGAATCTTGATTTGAAAGTGATCTGAGCGGAGCTGAGAGTGTGAGCAGCATTTCCACCTTTTGAGACTGAGAATGATGTTCTGAGCTGAGCGATGGCTGTACCTAAGAGCGTTGCTTCATTGAGATTGGCATGTGATAAGTTGAGCAGTGGGTTGAGCAAAGTTAAATGAGATGAGCTGTTAGATGAGTTGAGCGTTGAGCAGACGACTGCACCGACATTTCAATAAGCATCTGAGCTTGATGCATGAGCAGGTTGACCATACCTTCTTGACAGCCATAATTGCGTAGTTGAATGGCTACTGAGCGAAAGAATTATACAGGCTTATCCGTAGAGGGTCCTAGTGTACATTTTCTCTTTTTTTTTTGTTCTGTAATTTTTTTGGAACGTTCATTCTTCCCAAGAAAAAAAATTATGATATTGAGGGTACATTCGTGTGTATTTGTATCCCTACCTTTTATTAACTACTATTGTGTAGAATTAATAATAGGTAGAGACACTACCATATAATCCACCATATAATGTACCATATAAATATATCATATAATATATACCGTAAGAACGATCTTCTTACTACAGAAGCAGCTTCTACTTTCCAAAACCAACAAAAAAAAACACTGTCAATTCATTGAAACATCATTCAATAAAATTACGTTTTGAAATAGCATCATATGAAATTATATTTTGAAATAAAATTATATGAAATCACTTTCTGAAATAGAATCATATGGAATTCTTTTTCAAATAGCATTACATGAAATTTATTTTGAAATGGGATCATATAAAACTGTTTTTTGATATGGCACTGTATGAAATTATTTTTTCTAATGGCATTGTATGAAAGAACTTTTTGAAATAGAATGATATGAAAGAACTTTTTGAAATAGAATGATATGAAACATTCTTTTGAATTAGCATTGTATGAAATTGGTTTTTCAAATAGCATTATATGAATAGGAGCCGTGGTTATGTTATTATAAACGACACGAATATACATTATTCTGTGTATCTTTTGTATTGTAAGTTGATGATTGAGCCTCTCATCCCCCAGGAGCTTGCAACACTTTCCATTTTCTATCTCTCTTAGCTTTTCTTTTAGAAACCGCCATTCTTGTCTTTTTATTAAATCATCATTACACCACCGTTAGTCTTTTTTTGGGCTATTAATTGAATAACTTTCGCGCACGAGCGAAGTCGCTAACTGTCGCATTCAGCGTTCATTTGAACTACTTTGCACTTAGCAGCGTTAACGAGCTGAGGACAGTACAGAGCAGGTGATGATTGATGATCTCTCACTTATTGCATTTATATATTAAGAATGTGACAATAATAAAGGTTAGTTGATCCACATGACCTTAAAAAAGATTTATTTTACTTAAACCAACAACTTTAACTATAAGGCTTATTATTACCTGGAAGCAACTAATTTGTGTGATCATTGGTTCATTTCTGCTTAAAAAAATCCAGGATTTACTGATTATTGATATTCAGCTTGGCTATACTATTTAGAGTATTTTCGTTGTTAGTCGTATGTTAGAGAACTTGGAAGAACGCTTTTGCTTTAACTTTGTTTTCAATCGTCTCATAAAATAGTATTTTATTACAGATTCATTTACTAAATTTTGCAAAGTTTGACAAGAACTAATATTGATATTCAAGGATTAAGTAATTTTTTTTCTGTCTGGATTCATTTAGTGTTGACTAATAATAATAAGGAGTATAAAATAATAATAGTACAGGTTTATTCATTATATAATTATTATAGATTTCTTGTCTTTGTGAGCTAATTTACAAAAGAAGGTAGTAACTAATAAAATTTCGCTATTCACAAAATCAACATTTGAGTTATAAACATATTCTTGCTTATATTAATTTGCCTGACTGAGGATGATACAATTTTCAACTACATAAATTTATTATTATATTCTTGCGTATTATTGACAATTTTTATTAAGTATCATACAGTTCCTTTGTGGTATTATTTATTCCGTGGAGATGATTTAAGGCCTGATATTAATAAATCTTCTCCGCGATTTCGATTGCGTTGTAATAGATGTAAACTTGTTCCTTCAAATAGAAAAAATAATAGGTTAGACATTTTCAATAATGTTTAAGAATATAATCTTGTAATTATTAATCGTTATTACCTTTATTTATATTTCTTTGCAGTAGATTATTTGTAGAATTTTTGGACGTTTCTTTAGAATACTTTCGTAAATCGCGGCCGCGTTTATCCTGTATTAGTTTGTCGCTTTTAACAAATATACCGCATTTAGCTGGACATTTAAAATAACTATAACCGTTGACAGTTCCATCATTTTTTCCTGCAATATAAAAATAATTCTATATTATTATTATATTTGTCTATTATTAATATTTTCAATAAAACAAATTTGCTTTTTATATTTAATATTACACCCAGAGCTACGGAAAATATGGATCACTTTTTTGATTCTTTTTAATTTTCATTGTGGCCAAGTATAATAATATAATATAATATAATATAATATATTATATTATATTATATAATTATACATAAATAATATAGTATAATATAATATAATAAAATATCATCATTAAATAATAGTGTCTTTTCATTAATTTGGGGATTTTTCACCCCCGCCCTCTCTCCCCTTTAATAATTACAATTTTTTAAAAAAAAATCGCAAAATTATATCACTGTCTACCTCTGAAGTCAAATTAAAGCCCTCAATACGTCCAAAAAATTCAGTTTTAGCTATATGAATATACATTGTAACGGGGTTATCCTTTGACCGTTTCACCTCGCGGAGGAGACCTGTCTCCGCGAGATGGGTGCAATGGGGCACACACGAGTGCCCCGTGAGGCCCTTACCTCGGGGTGCGCGCGAGCACCCGACGGCGAATACACGTCGCCGCGGCCCGTATACAACGTGAGAGTACGCCTGTACTCTCACTTCTCGTACTCGCGTGCTGTCGCACGAACGCGCTCCTCGCGTTCGCGTGGCTGTCGTCCTCCTGGATGACAGCTGATGCCGGCCGCTCAGCTCTGCGATAGAGTGGCGGTATCCGGGAGATTAAGGACGAGGAGGGTTTGCCGAGTAGTCCCGCGGACTACTCGGAAGAACAACGCGATCAAGTAAAATGACAAGTCGGAGGCCTTTATTGCCTCCGTAAGAGAAATTACAATGATCGCGCCCCGAAAAGTTAGTAGCCGTCGGGCGTGCGAGCCGACTGCTCCGAACACGCCCGAGTGTTGCCGAGTGGAGCCGCGCGCGAACGCAAGCGCGCGCGCTCTTACAAACTCTCGGCCGCGCCGAGAGTTCGCCGGCCGATCGCGCGATTCGCGATCGGTGATGTTTACGCAGAGCGCGACCTTGCTCCGCGTAAACAAACACTGCGCTCAAGAGCAGGCCGCCTGCCTGCCCTGCGCGTACACACACGTACACGCACACGCGAAGGAACGGGTCGCTTACCCGTTCCGCGCGACGTCTCACGAACCCGACCTCGAGCTCGTGCTCGAGGTACCGACGCTGTACCGCGCGGCGGCTCTTCTGCGAGAACCGCGACTCCCACCGCACAGGAGTCCGCGACCGCGTACTAAGGAGAGAGAGAAAGATGACGAGCTGGGGATACGTTCCCCGCGTCCGCCGAACACTGTCAACAACAGGGAGTCGAGGCGCTCCTCGACTCCTCGCCGGTACGCGCCCGCACTCGCTTACAATCACGGGCGGTACTTACAGTTGTTGCAGCCTTGGCTCGTCCTCGGCTGCTTCCACGTTCGCACGTCCTGTCGTCGCTCGCTTCCCCTCGATCCGCTCGATCACCGGGTGGTTCGTTCGCGCGCGTCCGTCGTCGCCGACGGCTAGAGAGAATCTCTCGAGATTGCCCCTCTGGCAATCTCTCCCCCGCGCGCCGGCTTAGCCTAACCTAAGCCGCGCTCGCGCCCGCTCGCGCCAGCTCGCGACGACGCAAGGGTACCCCGCAGTACCCCGCGTCACAACATAAAGATGTATAAGTGGTTCAGTAACTCCTCCTTTATCTAAGTTTATTATTATTATTCAAATCTATTTGAATTTTTTTATGAACTGTGCAGATATTCTGAATAACGTTACTTTAAAAAATGTGTGAGTGCTGATAAAATCAAATGTAGAATTGTGCTCCTCGTGAAAAATAAAAAAAATTATCAGTTGGGCAAACAATTTTATTCTATTATTTACAAAGAAATACAATGTTTAATTCATGATTTTTTGCGCAGCTGGAAGAATGTTGTCTAAACGGTAAAAGCAATTATTGTCGTAATGGTAGCCATAATTATAAGCATTCAAGCCAATTTTTAGCCCTAGTTTTATCCTTTATTTTTTAAATACCTTGAAAACTATTATTAAAAATAGTTGTAGCTAAGAAGGAAGCTATTTTTACTATCTTCGGAACACAATAAAGAAAAGAAATCCAGGGCTTCTGTCCTTACAAAACCTGCACCAATACGGCAATCACGCTTTCAAGCGAATTTCAAATTTTGAATAATTCTTTTAGTACTATCTTGTTTACGAATTTTAAACATGACAATGTATAAAAATCAATTTTATTATATTACATATATCGGCGTCCTGTGCGAAGACTAGTATAATAACTCAGGTGCTTATGAAAACTAACACCGCTCAAGGCTTCCGGCAGAAAGCAGCACTGTTCATATTATTAGGTTCATGTTAAAGGGAAATTAGTCTATTTTGGGAATGAGAAAATAAATTTAAATATAGATGAAATGTTTGGAGGAGCTGGTAATCCTATTCAACTTGAAGAAATTGCTGATCAAGTCACTCAGCTCTGCAACGCGGGCGGTTTCCCACTTTCTAAATGGCATGCAACTCACAAAAATTTGTTGTCTGCTTCACTAATACATGGCTCTCTACTCAACTTCGACGACTGCGCAACCTCTTTACTCGGATTTAAATGGCTTCCTCGTGAAGGGACGTCTTACCAACCGAATTATACTTTCAGAAGTAGCTCAGATATTCGACCTACTTGGATTCGTCTCAACTGCAATTATCAATGCCAAGATTCTTCTTCAAGAACTCTGGCTGCTCAAACTTGGCTGGGATGATCCACTTTTAGCTCAAGTGAGCTCAAGATGGCTCAGCACCCGAGAAGATCTCATCATGCTGGCCAGCAATCTCAATTCCAAGATGGTATGGTACGTGAAGCTACTCCGCCATCAAACTTTATGGCTTATCAGATGCTTCTCAACACGCTATAGCAGCCGTTGCTTACATAGTATTACGCTCACCCGCCACAGGCGCAATCAATGAGACATTATTCCCAGGTATTTTACATTCAATAGATTACTAATTATTACAACGTTGCTTTTTAGAGTGAGAGATGTTCTCCAAAGAAAACTCAAATGCTCATTGCTCTACGACGCTGTAAATGCTGCGCGAGATGTTTCAAGTTTCTATATTCTTTTTTTATTTTTTATTTTTTTCTACATATTCCGGGGGTAGGTGCTGTTGGAAGTATGTGCACTCACTCGGGGTACGTACCTCCAAGCACCCACAAATTGTGCACCAACGCACCTTGCCCCCGGTCTTTTTCCTGGGGACTTCCCCTTCATACCCCCACCGCCCCGTCGCTGGGTTGTATGTGCGCGGTGGGATGTTGGCATACTCCCCGCCAGCAGCTGACGCACGGGGAGCTCTTCTTTATTCTGGCCTGGCGGAGGACTTGTCCCGGGTGGCATCTGCCACCGGGTTGGGAGCATATGGGCGGCGCAATTGAGGCTCCGGACGATTAAGCTCAGCGGCGGGTTTGGAGCTCGGCTTCTTCAAGCCTTCTCTCGCCTCTGCCTCCTGCCGCTGCGCCTTCTCAAGCTCTCGCCGGAGCCTGTAGGCCTCGCAATGCGCCTTCTCACACTTATCCTCCGCCCTCTTCCTGGCCTCCTCGGCCTTGGCCTCTTCATTCGTCTTCTTGGCCACACGGTCGGTTCTGGATTTATCTATGGCCGCCAAGTCCTCCCTCCGGTTGGCCACCCTCGTAGGCCAGAGCTCTGCTCTTACGCGCGCTTCTTCTCCTTTTTCGAGGAGAGCGTTCAGCGACACGTAGGCAACAATCGAGCAACGTGCTCTTCTATCTTCATGCCGTGCCAGGCCGAGAATTCTACGGCAGCTGCCGTAGAATTGGGATGCGTCAGCCTCCACTCCTCCGGAGTTTGGGTCTCGCGGCCCACCAGCTCTTTTGACGGAGCCGGTGGTGGTATCGGCTCCGAACCGGGTGGCCCTGGCTGCTCCTTTTTGGGAGCCCTGGCCACCCCGGGGGAGGCTGAGGCAACTGCCTCATCCAGCTCTAACTCTCTATCGAGACCTTGGTTTTGGCGAGCACTTTCTCTTGGTGCTCGCACACCAAGGTATCTCTTTGGAGGTGGATAGTCATGAGGTTGGCCAGGACCTCCCCAGCCGGCGGAATCTCCTCCTGTCAGCTCCTCAGCCTTTTCGAGGTCCACCTCAATCTTCCATTTGGCGTCCATCTGAAACAGAAAATTCCGGGTCGTCTCCCGTGATCTAGTTTTTTCCATGAGCCCGCGTCCATCTCGGCGATGCTTCGCCGTGCCCGCTAGTGGCCTTTTCTAGTTTCCTAGGTCTACCAGGACGCCTTATCGCTGGTGCCGGCTCGGTTGGCTTTTCGCTCGGTGGTGTCCCGCGAGTCATTGACTGTTGTTTTCCTCGGTCTGCCACGCTTTCTCTTTGGACCCGCCGTACCCTGTTTCTCTCCCAAATTTGGAGTCGCCGCATGTTTATTCTTCTCCGCGCAGGGAGTTGCATTTGCAACCTGTTCACCGCCCTGAATCGTCGGATTGCTGTCCGCAAACGCATCCCTCGGAGGTTGAGAAGACTTATCCTCGTCTTCACCTGATGCCTCAGGCTCTTCATGGGAGTGGTAGTACTTCAGGACGTTTGCGTGGACCACTGGATCTACCATTCCCTCTCCGTCTACCAGATCGTAGTTATTTGCATCTCGAATTGCTGTTATGAGGTGAGGACCACTATACTTTGGTGCTAATTTAGCAGCCACACCTTGCACCGCCGAGGATAGCACTCGATTTCTTTTCCAGACTAGTTCCCCTACTTGGAACTCAGCCGGACGGTGCTATTTGTTGTAATAGACTGCTTGTCGTTCCTAGGCTGATTCTGAATTCTTACCAGCCCATTCTTGAAGATCCCTTAAATCTGCCATCTTGTCCTGCCAATTCTCCACAGCTTGTTGGCTGGATCTCTCTGTGGCAGCTGCCTCTTGTGCGGTTTTAAGGGTCTTTATCCACAAGTGCGTTTATCCACATGCATCTTTATCTACAAGTGCGTTTACTTTGCGAAAGTCGATGCACATCCTTCTCTTGCCATTTTCTTTCTTGACCATCACTATCGGGCTGGACCAAGGACTATTAGACGGTTCTATGACTTCTTGCGCTAGCATCTCTCGGACATGCCTGTGCATTTCTTCTTCGATTTTTGGCGAAACCGGGTAGTATTTGTGTTTTACTGGTTTCGCCGACTTTACTTCAATGACATGCTCTACAAGGCTTGTTATCCCTAGTCGCCCTGGTATCTTATCGAGGATGTTGTCTACCATCTCGTAGTCTTGTCGTCTTTTCTCTTCCGACACATCCTCTAGCCTGACTGAAGCTAGGGCTGAGATACCGCCAGCAACTGCTGTGACTTCTAGGGCTACGTTTCTCGGCTCCTCTTTGAAAAACAGCCTGTCTAAGTCCGGGTCCAAGACTGCATGGAACTCCCGGAGAAAGTTGACACCTACGTAACAGTCCTCGTCTAATCCGGACAAAATTGCTACCCGGATGTCCTTTGTAATGCCTGCTACCGTCAATGGCAGCAAGACGTGTCCAATCTTGCGCATGATACCGATGAGGCAGGGTATATACTCTCTTACTGCCTTATCCTCACCTTGCGTCCGGGCATTTGCCTCCGCAATCACTCTCTGATGGAAACGCTGGTTGGTAACATACCAACGCTTTGCTGTCAAGATAAAATTGTTCCAGCATTACCACTTGCTCTTCTCATTTAGGTACCAGGAAACTGCCGTTCCTGTCAGCAGCTCCGTCAGAGATGCCAGCATCTGCTCGTCTGACAAATTGGCTGTCGCCCGGTAATCCTCTACCCTGGTAAGGAACACTTCTATGCTCTGGTTCCTTTCTCCAGAGAACCGGACTTGCCATTTCCACACGATGCTTCCGATATCGCGAGGAGAATGGCTCTGCCGACTACTCTGCCAGCTGGATCAATTTGGGCAGCTTGCCCCGGTTTCATTCATACTAGGCCTAGGCATCTGCCTAGGGCGTTCTGTGTTTACCTCTCTCTGGTTGGATGGTATGCTGAAACCTATTCTTGGAGAGCTCGCCCGATGACTCATCCTTTCTTGCGGCTGCTGGTCATCGTAATGGCACGTGGAGGTATCTTGGCACCTAACGAGCTTTCTCCGATCATCATCCTCTATCCTCGTACTTGAAGTGGTATCTGTCCTTGCAGTGACTAGATTAGTCAGATTCTCCACCTTCTTGATTAGGTGGGCTAGCATACCTGAGAATTCTCCAGGGATTCTAAATTTTTCCCCAGATACTGCTACTAGCTCTACCCAGCCATCTTGTATAGACGGCTGATCTTCCGTTTGGTCTGACCTTAGTCTGTTATCAGATTCCGCTGCGGATCTCTGATCGATGCGACCAAGCTGTAAATGTCTCGTCGAAAGCCGTCCAGAATTTATATAGGCGAATAAATTTGGTGGCGAACCTCCCTTTACTTTATCTTTTTGTGCGGCGAAGTTGGTGGCCGCCGACCTTAATTTCGATTTAATTTTTAAAAATTTACTTTTACGCGATTCCTGAGTGAGAACAGGTCCCTATACTAATTCTACTCTTGGCAAAAAAAAAACAAAACCCGCGTTTTGTTAATAAATAAAAATTTTGTTAATAACAAAAAAAAATTTTAATAAAATAAAAAAAAAAAAAATTTGCCGCTCGACCTGTTACCAAAATTCGCTCCTGTGAAAAAACAATAGAATTTTCCCCACTTAGGGTTTATCTAACAATATTAATAATAATTTAATTTGTTTAATTTATTTAAATTTCTTTTACTCTGTGACGCGGGGTACTGCGGGGTACCCTCGCGTCGTCGCGAGCTGGCGCGAGCGGGCGCGAGCGCGGCTGAGGTTAGGCTAAGCCGGCGCGCGAAGGAGAGATTGCCAGGTGGGCAATCTCGGGAGATTCTCTCTAGCCGTCGACGACGACGGACGCGTGTGCGAGCGGACGACCCGAGGAAGGAGAGGAAGCGCGCGTCGAGTGCTTTGGTGCGAACGCGGTAGCAGCTTAGGACGAGCCAAAGCTGCGAACCTTGTAAGTACCGCCTTGACTCCCTGGCGTCGAACATTGTTCAGTGAACGTAGGGGGCCGTCCCCAGTTCACTACTTCTCTCTCTCTCTCTCTAGTTCGCGGTCGCGGACTCTCGTGCGGTGGGAGTCGCGACTCTCGTGGAAGAGTCGCTGCGCGGTGTGATACCGATACCTCGAGCACGAGCTCGAGGTCGGGTTCGTGAGTCGTCGCGCGGAACGGGTAAGCGACCCGTTCCTTCACGTGTGCGTGTACGTGTGTGTACACGCAGGGCAGGCAGGCGGCCTGCTCTTGAGCGTGGTGTTTGTTTACGCGGAGCAAGGTCGCGCTCTGCGTAAACATCACCGATCGCGAATCGCGCGATCGGCCGGCGAACTCTCGGCGCGGCCGAGAGTTTGTAAGAGCGCGCGCGCTTGCGTTCGCGCGCGGCTCCACTCGGCAACACTCGGGCGTGTTCGGAGCAGGCGGCTCGCACGCCCGACAGCTATTAACCTTTCGAGACGCGATTATTGTAATTTCTTTTACGGAGGCAATAAAGGCCTCCGACTTGCCATTTTACTTGATCGCGTTATTCTTCCGAGTAGTCCGCGGGGCTACTCGGCAAACCCTCCTCGTCCTTAATCTCCCGGATACCGCCACTCTATCGCAGAGCTGAGCGGCCGGCATCAGCTGTCATCTAGGAGGACGACAGCCACGCGAACGCGAGGAGCGCGTTCGTGCGACAGCACGCGAGTACGAGAAGTGAGAGTACAGGCGTACTCTCACGTTGTATACGGGCCGCGGCGACGTGTATTCGCCGTCGGGTGCTCGCGCGCACCCCGAGGTAAGGACCTCGCGGGGCACTCGTGTGTGCCCCATTGCACCCATCTCGCGGAGGCAGGTCTCCTCCGCGAGGTGAATCGGTCAAAGGCAACCCCGTTACAACTGGCGCCCAACCACGTGTGCAGCGGAGAACAGGACCACGACGCGACGAATTTTAATTTTTCGTGAGCGAAAAATTTTGAATTAGCAGATCGGGTTACCGACTGGGTCGGTAATCTAGAAGCAGGAGAAGCTTCGCGAATCGGCCGCTAGGTGGCGGCGGGCTTTTTTCACAGGGAGTGAAAAAGCCGCGAAATTCAAACTTGAATTAAATTCTAGAGTTCGGGTGCGTTCGTGAAGAGGGTGTAAAAATAGAATTTTCTTTTAGAAACCGAAGGGGGAAAAATCAGGGGATTTTTCCAGTAGTAAATTTAGGTGGAGAGAGAGAATCCCGCGTGGCGGCGATCGTTTCTTCAGGCGGAAGAAACGTACGAAAAGGCGATTTCTTTGAGTTTTTGCATGTGGTTTGCGCGGAAAACAAATTTTTCGATTTCTTTTATTCGTGTTCGGAGAATTTATTCGATCAGACAGTCGCAGCAGTAACCTGCTCCTGTCAAAAATTTCTTTTTCACTTTGTTTGAAATTCCTGGAGTGTGTGCGTAAAGTGAACAGTCGCAGCCGTGCCCTGCTCCTGTTCAGAGACTTTACGATATCGGAACTCACGGGGAGTTCCAAATTCTGATTAAATAAGCGAACGGTCGCAGCCGTGCCCTGCTTCCATTCATAAAGCTTTTAATCACTGAACACGCGGGGTGTTCAGAAGTCATTCAACAGCATACATTCGCAGCCGTGACCTGCTTCTGTATCGGGCAGCTGTTGAGTGAAAACTCGGAATCTCAGCAAGCCAAAAGCAAAAACAGAACAAGAATTCGCGCTTTCGACAGGGAACCTCTCGTGTTGGCTAGCTAGCGAACACATGTAACTTACAACCGATTGTAACTTACTAACACCAGAAACACGTCTGGGAGAAAATTCTAGTGAGAATTTATTTTCCATCCAAATTGAACTCGAAAATCGAAAGTTTTCGAGGAAAATTCATTTTCTCGCTGAATTGGTCAGCGAGAATTTCGAGTAGAGTCGCGCTAAATAAATAGAGTTTTTTTTTTACGCATCTCAATCGCGACTGCGCTACAAACTGTAGGCAGTCGTAAAGAAATTCTCGAAGACGTGTTTCAGAGAGAATCTCACACTACACAGTAGGAGTAGTTGCGTCGCCAACCGAAAGGTCCGTCCCACAATTTTTTTTCCGTGTTTTGGGATAGAGGGCAGGCCTGTACTCAATCAGGCGAAGATGGAGTATAAGTCAGAACCAACGGAAAGGGACGTCCAGCAGTGGCTGTCGGCGATCCCGGTCGAGGAGCTGGAGGAGACAATCCAGCAACTATTGTTTCCGTCTGAATTGTTTTGTTGATTCTGATTATTTCCGTTATACCCATTATTTATATTGCCTCTATTTGCTTTATTTTGATCGTAGTTTTTTCCTCTGTATCCATTCTTTCCTCTATTGCTATTATTGTAGTTGTTGTTATTCTGATTGCTATTTTGGTTTTTCGATTTATTTTGATTGCTATTTAAAATTTTTTCTAGTTTTTCTGTTATTAGATTCTCGACATCTGCGAATGTTGGTACAGTCACCGCACTTACTTGCGTATCTTTAGATTTCTTATTTTCTTCAGTTTTGATCTTATTGTCAGCTGTTTTCTCTGTGTCTACTGCACTGTGTGATTTACCGATGTCGAATGCTCTTGATATTAAAATAGCTTTTTCCGTAAATTGCTCGAGGTTGAGGCTTGCATATTCTGGTATCAACGGATGAAATTCTTGTCTCATGTTCAAATAAATTCTGTAGACTTTTGACATTTCAGCTTCTTGACGGTGTGGAGGTAGTTTGCTATATTGGAATATCATGTCTGCTATATATTCTTGCATCGATTCATTTGGTTTTTGTTTTCTATCCCTTATTTTATCTTGGAGTATGTCCACGAAGAGTGTTTGTTGGTATTGTTTTTTAATTCCTACTTCAAATCTGTTCCAGGTAGTCCATTCATCCTTCTTTATCCTGTACAAATTTAATGCGGTTTTTTGCAACATGAGTGGTAAAGATTTAAGCATTTCGGCTTCTGTTATGCCGGCTGATTGCTTGCACTCATTTGATCTTAATCAAAATTCGTCGACATCATCTGTTGATCCGCTGAATTTTAATTTCCATGCCGTGATTATTTTTCCTACATCTCTTGTAGAATTATTATTTCTCTGTATATTCATTTGTTGTTCAGCTTGGTGATTTTGCATTCTATACATTGTTGGTTGTTGCTGGATTGGCATCTGATATTGTGGATTTTGGCTGCGTGAATGTATTGCTCTTTCGCTTAACCCTGGAATATTTTCCTCTTCTATAATTTCTTCAAATTTTGCCAATACTTCTATGGGTATTTTATAATATTTGTTTTGGTGTTCTATGATAATCGGCTTCTCCGGGGTTTCTATGAATCTCGCGCCTTCCGACATATCTAACTTCATCTGAGATGAGAGTCTCTTTGCGTCTTTATCTGTGGATACAATTCTTTTTGTTACATTCGCATCCATGACTTCTGTTACGCTGCTTTACTCTACAAATTCTAATCCTTCGTTGATGCTATCAATCAGCTCTTCTAGTTTCTTCTATCTTCTTCTTATATCTGTTTTTGAATACTTCGTTGATTTATAATAATCTGTTTCTAATACGTCTTCAGTTAGTGCTCGATGTATTCTTTCTATTTTTTCATTACGGCTTCCTGTTTCTATCAACTCCAAACCTTGCAGTGTTGAGTTGATTGAATCTTCATCTTCATCTTCTGTCAATTTTTTTATCCATTCGGCTATTCTTGAAGCCATTCTGAGCAATTATTTAAACCTGAGATAATTTTGTAATCAACAAAAATGCTTTATTTAATCAGCTAAATATTTATCTAGCTGTAATCGTGAAAAATAATTTCGTTTTTCCGAACCATAAATGAATATATCGAATTAATATTTGAATCATTAAATTTGGGATATTATGTTTTTGACCATTTCATCAATATTTATCCTCAGCTTGCAATGAGCCTTGAGATCGGCTTGTTTTCGCAAACACCGACTCGTTTTCCTTTGAGGACATTTGGCATAGTTTCGATGCTTGTAATTCGCTTAATACTGTGTTATTGTTTCCCCTTTGTTTACATATAAGAAGTTGTGTTTCACGTTTCAATGGGATTTCTTAAATTGAGATTAAATTAAATTTTGTTGTATTATTCAATCAATATTTCAAATTTTTTAGAATTTTATGTTTGCTTTTTTTCTTTAATTATTAATTTCCTTCTTATATGTTATTTGATTTGACGTGAATTGCTAAAATTTATTTACAGTAATATTTATTTGTCGCTTGCTTCTAAAATTTAAAGTTTAAAATTCTAAAATCGGTTCGTAAACGCTTGCGCCCGGGAGGTGCCTTTAAATTTATTTTTTGTAGGTACGCTCCTGGCCTGCTATATTCCGGCTCTATTTGAGTTTACTGAGTCTTACCCTTGCTTGTTTACGATATTTCGACTTTCCGAGATGACTTTATCTATGCTGGCTATTTATTTTGAGCCGATTTTGTTACAAACTCTTTTAATTATTATTATAAATTTATTGTACTTATTATTCTTTAACCTTCTTAGGCGTTCGCAAAAATTTTTGCTTCGGCTTGTTAGCCGCGTGTTCTATTAATTTTCTTTTAACAAAACTGAATGTAAAATACGAATTTATTTTCTGTATTCTTATATAAAAAAATTCTTTATTAAATTAACTGAAGCGCGATTTTACTTGTTTCAGACTTTGTTAACAGACTTTGTTCAATAATTTTCTTATTCACGTTTGCAATTCACGTTGGGACGCAATTGAAGCTCGTCTTATACAATTTATACATTTTCTAATTTTCGGGTGAGTTTACGTATGCTTTTTTTTCGTTCGGCGCTATTGAAGCGCGGGTCCTCGGCTTCGGTCAGTGATCTTGATTTTTTAATTATCAATTGATTCTAACCCCTTAGATCGACCAGATACCGAGCACTCGCGTCCAACCACGATCTCTCGTTCGGCCCGGGCTCGGCGGCAGAGAGTTCGCGGGTGAGCGAGGCTAGTGGAGAAACAATAGAGGCACAGTTAAAGTTAACAAGTTTATTCGCCCTCCTTAAGGGACGACACGCTATGTTCGGCACGAATCGCTTTATGCTTTCGCTTCCGCGTGGCACAATTTATTCGTATTCGCGCGCTAAAGAGATCGCAGGTTACTTATCGGTCTTTTCCTCCGCGATGTCGCGCAGCGCGCAGCTTCGAAGGTGACTTCGGCTGCTGTTTCAACGGCCCTCCAAGGGATGCTGTTATCAGCTTGGCCGCCGGCTCGTCGTCGGCTCATGCGTGGATGTTCTCCGGATCGGCTGATTCTCTGGAAGCCGATCGGCTACTGGGCCGCATGCCATCCTCGCCTTTGTTTCGGCAGGTGGTCGCGTGAGCGGCTCCCTGGAGTTCCTTCCCTTGGCGAGGTTGCTGGTCGAGAGAGCGATGGTTTTCGGCTCATTAGTCGCGATAGCCCTCGCGAGCTCGCTATCCCCTCTCTTCACGCGGTTCGTCGCGGAGGGGATCCTCATTTGCCTACGCGTCTTTTTTTGTGTTCACGTACATAGCGCATGTCGCGACTCCGGCGCGTGTGTTAGTGAGTCTTATATATCCACAGGCCAGATCAGATGTAAGAGGCCCTGGACATCTGCAAACGATGTATCAAAAGCGCAGAGAACTGTATTAATATGTATTTTATATTCTCCTTTGGAA
The DNA here is from genome assembly GCA_018906775.1 of Sycophila sp. Sp_5. Taxonomy (NCBI): domain Eukaryota; kingdom Metazoa; phylum Arthropoda; class Insecta; order Hymenoptera; family Eurytomidae; genus Sycophila; species Sycophila sp. Sp_5. Next base: position 106,526 of record JACCID010000263.1, on the reverse strand, counting down.
ATAGCTGATACAAAAACGTAACTGTTGGGTAAGAGATCTGGTTGATTGAAATAAGCACGTAAAGGACAATCATCAATCAAATTTTGGACTATTTTGCATGCTCTTGTCGTCCATTTTACACCATCGGGAGAACGAGGTATAATCCCACTCATTCGACATAAGAGAGCTCTTGGAGGAAGACTTAAAAATTGTAGAGGAACTTAGTAAATTCCCTTTTTTTCTAAGGTTGGAGTGAACTTGTTTGTTGCGCCCGTATCGATGTCTCTGCACTCTCGTATAGCCGTTCCTAAAATACATCGTATCCATTTTCCGGCAATTTTTACGGCATCATTCGTTTTTGACTAAAAAAGAAAAAAAGATTCTCAAAATATTTTAAACTATTAATTTAGAAAAAACAATAATAGATTGCATGCTTACCCGTAATTGTTGGATTTTTAATTTGTTTATAGCAGGGTTACTTCGCCTTTTCCAGTTATTTTACAACAGCAAAAAAGCACTGTAACACTATTGTAATATTCTTGCATCTCGATTTCTAAATTCTTATACGAGTCGTCCTCTTCGACAAGTTGCGTGTAAAACGAAGAGGGTGTATAGAACGTGAAAATCCTTACGTTTTTTACATTATAAAGCAAATTTGCATTATCGCGGTTTTTTATATCTAACAACGACACAGTCATTTTAGAAAAAAAAGATGTCTTTCAGTCTTGCAAAGAGCGAGAGAAGCGCGTAGTTTACATGTTTAAAGGAAGGTTGATGGGTTACTGGAGACGCGACAGCTAAACGCGGGAATTGTTTTTTCCCCGTATCCCTCCCTCCACTGCAATGTTTTAAACAGCCTTTTTACGTAAGCACTTTCACAGATATTTTTAGTACTAAACGATTGGTCGCTATGGACATATCGTGGAAGCACCCGTGGACAAGCATGATTTGCGGGCCTAAAGGGTGTAGAAAGACAGTTTTTTTAAAGAGATTTTTAAAAAACATTGAAAAGATGGCAGATGTAACATTTTGCAGAATATTATTTTACTATGCCGAGTGGCAGGATGGTTATAAAAGTGAAAATTTCTTAAACAACGGACAACGCGTAGATTTTCGTGAGGGTCTCCCAAGACCCGAAGACTATTCAAACGATCCGCAATTGAAAAAACTTATAATAAAAAACTTATAATCATCGATGATTTAATGCGTGAATCTTCAAATCATGTAGTTGTCGATCTTTTTACAAGAGGCAGCCATCATAAAAACATAAGTGTTATGTTTATAACACAAAATATTTTTCATAAAGGAACCCACTCGCGCGATATTAGTTTAAACTCGACTTACATCGTATTGTTTAAAAATCCACGTGATAGAACGCAGATTCAATATTTAGCTCGTCAAGTATGTCCTGAAGATCCTAGATTTTTACAAGAGGCGTATCAAGATGCAACGGCAAAAGGGCACGGATACTTGCTGATTGACTGCAAACAAACAACTCTCGATGAATTTCGTTACATAACATGCATATTCCCCGACGACGAATATCAGTACGTGTACATTCCAAAGTACACTCACAGCGCCCATGTGCATGCTCTATAATAGCATGCATAAAAGAGCACCACACGCACTGTTTTAGTCAGTTATTCATAAGCTATGGCGGCAGAAGCATGTCAAGCGAGTAAACCTAAGGGTATTCCTTTTGAAAAAAAATACGTGAGTTTATTGAACGCTCTTAGACACTCGAGTAAAGAGCAACGACTCGCACTTCTGAAAACGGCCGATCAAAAGCTAATCAATTACATTTACGAGTGTGCAATAAATGTGTTAAAAGGAGTTGTTTCACTAAAAAATTGTGAAAAAAATAAGCTAAAAAAACATAAAAATATTTTACGTCAATTAGTTGAAAAAAAAACTAAAAAAAATAAGAACTTGTGGAAAAACAAAAAGCGCATCATTGTACAAAAAGGTGGAGGTTTCTTGTCCTACTTGCTGCCGCCTTTTGGATGGACTTTTAAAAGTTTTTCTACCCAAGTAGAGAGCGAGATGGATAGAGTTCGAAAGATGGTGTTGGTATCAAAAGAGCAGTTTGAGAGATTGTAAAATCAACAGCCAAACGTACCTGCTGTTGCAGTAGGTTGCAGACGGTGAGGAAATAAAAAATTCAAATATTGTTGATTTAATGAACGATATAGCAAGAAATCGTAAAAATATAAAACCTGCTGGTCACAGAGAATTTGCTAAAATTCTTCGTGATATAGCAGTCCCTCGAGAGTACATCGGTAATCCTGAAATCTGTCAGCTAGTAAATACAATATCGCCATTGAATAAAAAAAAAGACGATACGACGAAGAAGAACAAGAGGATGAAGAAGAAGACGAGCTATATCCGTACAGTTTTGACGACAACGTGACGCTATTAGAAAAGTCAAAAAACAAAAACAAAAGGAATATAACATCTCGATTATTTAAAACTTCAACTCCACAAAATAAAAAGGCTGCCGGTAAAAAATCTTGGATAACTTTTAGATAAATTTTGTTAAATTATGGGCAAATTAGAAGAACAGTATTTTACACCACAGCATGAGGCAGGATCCTCCTGCGCTCGCAATCTAATTTCTAAAGAATTTAATTTAATCTCGAGCACTATGGTCAAAAGGTTTGCGCCTGTAAACTATACACCCTAGTTGAACAATAGCTTTCAGATAATTGACATGGATATAAGGGATCAGTTTGGCGAGCCCATACCATTCTAGTTTGGAACGTTGAAGATTGCACTTCATTTCATGCTTACTATCAGAGCCAGTTTGGCGGAGGAGGCCGTGGTATAGGCACTGTGTTTATCGGGGCCCCTCGCATGCGTGGCCATGGGCTCGGCTCACGGTTTTCTGGAATATTCCGCAGCACTCTATCATTTCCTGCCAAGGGAGTGCGTGCAGTTGGTAAAGAAGCTCTGCGCGCGGGTGTTAATATTCTTGATGATGTAACAATGAATAATATGAACTTTACGGAGGCTTTTCATAATCGCGTAAACGGATCTGAACTAAATTTGAAGAGAAAAACTTTGGATAAAATCTACAAGATGATGGAGGGAAGCGGATATATACATCATACACCGAAGCGATCCCTTCAGTTGCTTTTCTTGCCTGGCACGCGCAAAGTCCGAGCAAAGAGTCGCCGAAAGCAAACTAAGCGCGGAAAATCAGTGAAACGTTTAAAGAACGCCTTTAAAAAGAAGAATAACAAGAAGAAGAAGAAGAGGAATACCAAAAAGAACAGAGGAAGAAAACACTCTAAACTACAAAATAAAAAAAAACGAGCAGTAAAGTCAAAGAAAAAGACAAAAGTTGTTGACATTTTTAGATAAAAAAAAATGTCTTTTTTACACAGTCACTCGAAGGCATGCCTCAAGTCGGAGCTTGACATATTTTCACTGCCACCGACACAAACAGCTATAGAAGCAAGCTCATGGATATCATACAAACCCGTGTCGTCTCCGAACGACGAGAGTCCCATCGAGTTTTGGGTAAATTCTCAAAACAAAGGTTATCTGGATCTGGCGCAGACAATGTTGAAAGAGAATGTAAAAATTATACCGTACACGGACGCAACGGACAAATTTGTTGCACCCGTGAACAATCTAGTACACTCGCTGTTCAACCAAATAGACATTTATTTCAATCAGAAGCTGGTGTCGCCACCCAACAATGCGTACCCTTACAGGGCTTATCTCGAGACATTGCTGAATTACGGCCCAGCAGATAAAGCATCCTATTTAACTACAGTGTTGTGGCAAAGCGATATTGCAGGACATATGGATGCCCCCGAGGATAGCGACAATAATGAATTTTTATTTTTTCAGTTTTTATCAAACGGAAAATCTGTAGATTTGATAGGGCATTTACACTGCGATGTTTTTAATCAGGATCGCTTTTTGCTTAATGGTGTGGAAGTGCGACTTCGCCTCGTTCGTTCGAAAGATTCTTTTTGTTTAATGAATAATTCGGCAACCAACTATAAAATAAATATTAGCGAGGCTACTTTGCTTGTGCACAAGTTAAAGTAAGTCCGGCAGTTTTAATTGGCCATGCCAAAGCACTCTCTACAACAACTGCTAAATATTCCATAACCCGCGTCGAAATAAAAACTTTTACTATGCATCGAGGAATCGTTGGCGATTCGCTCGAAAATGTTATTCTAGGGCAGCTACCTAACCGCGTTATAATAGGATTCGTTGACAATAAGGATTTCAACGGTGATAAAAGTCTGAACCCGTTCAATTTTTAAAATTATGGAATAAACTTTTTGTCTTTGTACATTGACGGAATGCAGGTGCCGAGTAAACCATCGCAGCCCAACTTTTTGGCAGACAATATGTAGAGGTTTATCCCCAATATGTAGAGGTTTATCACATTCTGTATTCTGGCACTGGTATGTATTTTATTAACGAGGGTAACGACATTGACTGTTCGGAATATCCCGATTCGGAATATCCCGATTCGGAATATCCCGATGGGTACTGCCTCTTTGCCTTTGATCTTACACCCGATCTCTCAGCGCATTTCGCAGGGCATTGGAATCTTGTAAAAAACGGAACTGTTAGAATCGAAGTTCGCTTCTATACCCCGCTAACAAAAACTATAAACTGTGTGTTATATGCAGAGTTTGACAGCGTTCTCGAAATAGATGCCTTTCGTCAAGTAATGGTAGATTTTAGTCCTTAAGAATTGCTTGCTCTTACCCCTACCATCTCTAAAGGATTCTAGCGGGTGGAGAGAGGGAAACTCTCCCCTTCCAAAAAGAAAAGAAAGAAATACGTAACGTCAGTTTGCAGCCATTTCTCAAACCATCTAGCAGCAGTATCAACAGCCACTTAAACACCGCAAACATGGAAAAAACAGATTTTACCGCATGTCGACCTGCCAGTCATGAGGTGACTCATGCGCGGACCGGGATGCGCGCTTGCGGGGACGCGGCGGCGCTGGCTCGTTCGCAGATCCGGGGGTTCGCGTCACCTCCCATCACCCACCACCCACCACCTGCTCGGAAAAAATGGCCCGCCGCGGGCCCGCCAGACTAGCAGCTATCTCTCTCACACTGGCGCCTACCTCCCCCACTTTAGGCCACGCCCCTGTCTGGAAAAAACGTCCCCCTTCTACTAACTTAATATAGTACAATCTTTAGAGTATAATGCCCTTTTACATCATTATAGTGAACTGAAAACAAATTACTTAAACTCCAGTAACAACACAAGAAACAAAAGCTTAAAGATCCCAAAAAGACAAAAAACAATTAGCTCTAAAAGCAGCTACATAAGAGTACTCATGCTATTCAACAAACTCCCAAATGAACTCAAGACATTAAACTGTACCAGTGCAATAAAACGCAAACTAAAAGAATGCATAACACAAAACTAAAGAAAACAACTGAAAAATTAATAGATCGTGATAAAATTAAGCAATACTGCCACATTAGTAAAAATTATCAAACATTCACGACTAAGGAAAAATACACTAAATTATCAGATTCCACTTTGGAAGTCCAAGGGAATCTGATTAATATAGAGAAACTAACATTCGATATAAAAACATACATATGCGTACGCGGAAAATGTAAGCAACACTTCAAAAGATCTCACAGGCGAATATTAAATTATAATTGGAAAATACTACATCAAACACAACCCAATTTTATTGGCTTTATTAAAAACATAGTTGAAAAAATTTCCGAAAACAATAGCCGAAAACAACAAACCATGCCCTACCCCGCCAGGAAAACCAACTAAAGAAACAAACAAATATAGAATGTCTTACGGAAATTTAAATTATATAGGAAATAACAAAGCACTCTTATATTTTGATAGAGGATTTAATAATATACAAACTTTCATAAATTCTATGCAACCAATTTCGAAACAGCAAGAAAACCAAGACATAATAGTGGTAGATGACATAGTATTTACGGCAACTTGCAAATGTAACTCTTTAACTCAACATAAGCAAATGTTCCCGCTTTATCGAGTGACTTGTGCACCTGGACTAACATGTCCCAAAAGACTTAACAATTTTGAAAAAAAAGTTTATAAAAGAAGTAGGAATGCCTCGACAGAAATGTATACCAAAGCTAGTGCAATGCTTATAAGATATTCGCCTTGTCGAGACCTCGGTAGCGCCCTCCTGTGGCCATCTATAAAATGTAAATTATTAGGGTGATCGCGCGAAAAAGCCTGCAAAAACATGGACTTGAAAGATTGTTTTATTTGTTTTAACGATGTAGTTAAATACGTGAGTGCAGGTGTACGACCATATGAAGAAAGAGAACATATTTACAAAGCAAATCACATTCTTTTTTGTAAGACCATACAGAAAAGTACTAAAGAGACAAATTTTCTCTGTTTGTATCTGCTATAACTGAGGCTCCGCATGAAATTAAAGTATTTTTAAAAAAAGGAAGAGATGAAACTTTAATTAATTGCGTTTGCTCTTGTGTAGCGGGTGTATTAGGGAGGAGTAAGGTGTAAGCACTCAGTGGGTGTATGTATTATTATGTAGGTTGGTTACTAATGCAATTTGTTTTTTAAAATCCATGCTTCTTGTAAACAAAATTGCTTTTAATATTTGATTTCTTAAACCTACCTACATAATAATATTAATACACCCACTGAGTGCTTACACCTTACACCTCTCCCTAATACACCCGCTACACAAGAGCAAATGCAATTAATTAAAGTTTCATCTCTTTCTTTTTTTAAAAATACTTTTTCTCCACTCCAACCTCAAATACGCATGTTTGCATGCGATTTGTGGCTCTCGTGGAGAAAAATACGGTTTCACACTGGTGCGTAAAACGTTTTCTCCGGTTATTTCCATTGTTGCAGGAACTATTACACTACTGCTGCGGAAAATTATTTGAACGAATTCAATAAAAGATCTTGAAATGGTAATAATCAATAATTGTTTCTGGGTAACGCTATGGAAACTTCTCCTTTTTCAATTGCCGATATCAGATGAGGGGGACTTAAGAAACAAATTTTGACCTTGGATTGACCTTAAAGGATACAACCAAGGTTAGGTTTAAGGTAGGCGCTACTTGTGATTGCTGAAAACAGCTGAAGTAAGCTTTGATCTATTTTCTTCAATCGAGTTTTCTGCGAGACCTCAAAATTGAATAACCTCCAAATGACCTTTAAGATGAATAGAAAATTATTGACCTCAATAATTTTGAATGTAAAATATTTCGCTCTTTCCATTGCTGATATCAAAAATAGTGCTTCAAATTAAAAAAAATTGACCTGACCTTAAAAAAACCATCAAGGTCATCTTCAAGGTCAAATCTAAGGTCGCCGTTGAATTCCTTGTCGAAAATTACATCGAATATAACCTTGACATTTTTTACAAATAAATCACCTGAAAAGTTATTTGGGTGTTTCCAGACTTTCTGGACACCCTGTATATGATTATTTCAATATATTTTCTAAAATTTTGCGCAAATGAAACTATTTTATTATTAATATGCAAGATATAAAGTATTACAAAAATATGCATGTAACAAAAAATTTTGTCGTTACCATTGTTAAAAACAAAATATGTAAGATTAGTATCGTATAAAAGAAAATATCAATATAATAACATTTTGTCAAAAAATCGCAAAAAGAAAAATTTCATTGTTATTTCTTAAAAATATATAATGGTAAGCGTATATAAACTAAAAATTTCGTTGTTCTGTTAACAAAAAATATGTAAGATTAGTATTATTAGAATTAGACATTAATATAGTAATATAAGTTCCCTAATCGTCAATAGTTTCCTGATTTCCATTTCCCACTCCACCTGTTCTTCTTTGGTCTTTCCTTTAAAAAACGTTGCTCGTCCCTTATTTTCATTAGTTCTTTCTCTTTACTCTTACAATGCGTTCCTCGGGCTCTGAAATTCTTTCTCTTCTTGAGAGGCTTTGGGATGGTTATGCCGAGGGTCGCTTCTCCTTGGACCAAGTGTTGGACATTCTGGGTTTTGCTGCTGCTCCGAGTTCGTCCGATTCTTCAAGATTGCAGCCGTCTCAGCATGCGGGCTCGGCGAGTTCGTATGACTCTTCGCCCTCAGGACAGTTTGCCAGTTCAGGATTCGTCTCCGATAGTTCTGTTGCCGCCACATTTTCTGGTCCTCTGCACTTTTCATTTACGGGACCGTCTGCTCCGGTCTTCTCTGGGCCTGTATACTCCGGTCCCCCTGCTGCGTACTACCCCGGGCCTTTTGCTGTGACCTACGTTACGGTACCTGTTCCTTCTTCAACGCCTAGGTAAGTGTTACTTCTTCTTATTTATTTTCTTTGCTTTTTTTAGTAATTTTTCCTTGCTTTTATTCTTAGTTCTGCCGGGCCTACGTATCATTACCCGTATGTTTAATTTCTTTTCTTGTTTTATGTAAAATTCTTTTTTGATCTCTTTATTTTTTTTTTTAGTCATCTTCCGTGGTCTCTAAATGACCCGTGAGTACTCTTTTGTCTCTTTTCTTACTCTTTAAAAAAAAAATTTATAATAATAATAAAAAAAAAATCTTATTTATTTTCTGTTTTCAGCTCCTATAGTCGAACACCGTCTTTGATTATTGATGAGGACAACTCAACTACGGAGCCCTTTTCTTTTCGTCCTTGGTAAGAAAAATTTATAAGTATTTATTTGTATATATTTTTTGTTCTTTTTTTTGTTTTAACGTTTTTCTCTGTTTTCTTTTTTTTTTCTGGTAAATTTATATATATATATATATATATATATATTGTAACAGGGCTTTCCTATGACCTATTATCTCGCGGAGGAGACCTTCTCCGCGAGATGGGTGCAATGGGGCACGCACGAGTGCCCCGTGAGGTCCTTACCTCGGGGTGCGCGCGAGCACCTGACGGCGAATACACGTCGCCGCGGCCCGTATACAACGTGAGAGTACGCCTGTACTCTCACTTCTTGTACTCGCGTGCTGTTGCAGGAACGCGCTCCTCGCGTTCGCGTGGCTGTCGTCCTCCTAGACGGCAGCTGATGCCGGCCGCTCAGCTCTGCGACAGAGTGGCGGTATCCGGGAGATTAAGGACGAGGAGGGTTTGCCGAGTAGTCCCGCGGACTACTCGGAAGAATAACGCGATCAAGTAAAATGGCAAGTCGGAGGCCTTTATTGCCTCCGTAAAAGAAATTACAATAATCGCGTCCCGAAAGGTTAGTAGCTGTCGGGCGTGCGATCCGACTGCTCCGAACACGCCCGAGTGTTGCCGAGTGGAGCCGCGCGCGCTCTTACAAACTCTCGGCCGCGCCGAGAGTTCGCCGGACGATCGCGCGATTCGCGATCGGTGATGTTTACGCAGAGCGCGACCTTGCTCCACGTAAACAAACACCGCACTCGAGAGCAGGCCGCCTGCCTGCCCTGCGTGTAAACACACACACACGCACACACGAAGGAACGGGACGCTTACCCGTTCCGCGCGACGACTCACGAACCCGACCTCGAGCTCGTGCTCGAGGTACCGATATCGCACCGCGCAGTGACTCTTCCACGAGAGCCGTGACTCCCACCACACGAGAGTCCGCGACCGCGAACTAGGGAGAGAGAGAGAAAAATGACGAGCTGGGGATACGTCCCCCGCGTCCGCAGAACACTGTCAACACCAGGGAGTCGAGGCGCTCCTCGACTCCTCGCCGGTACACGCCCGCACTCGATAGTAATCACGGGCGGTACTTACAAAGGATGCAGCCTTGGCTCGTCCTCGGCTGCTTCCGCGTTCGCACGTCCTTGTCGCTCGCTTCCTCTCGATCCGCTCGATCATCGGGTGGTCCGCTCGCGCACGTGTCCGTCGTCGCCGACGGCTCGAGAGAATCTCCCGAGCCTCCCAAAATGGCCGCCGCTCCCGCGCGCCACGGCCTAACTCTTCCTCGCGCCGCGAAGGCTCGCGACGGCGCGCAGGTACCCGATAGTACCTCGCGTCACACCCTCCTCCCAGACGCCGTTAAGCTACGACTTTACGGCCTCTGTAACTCTTCGCGAGCCAATCCTCTACAGGTTAGGGATTAAGGGACGAGGAGAGGTAAATAAATCCGACACGAGCTGCATCGTTATGGTGCAAATTAAGGGCGCGAGGCCTTTATTTGGCCCTCAATTCACAAAAGGGGTGTGAAGAAGGATCCAACACGGGCAACCTACTGGTACCTTCTCTTGCTGAGGTACCACCCGTGCTGGTCCTTCTTCGGGCATTGATTGGCGTGAAGCACGCCTGGCTCCGCGCATACTGAACAAAAGAAGCGGCCCGGGTACTGCTCAAAGAGCTCCCGGCGCCGCTTATCCTTCGCGTCCGCATCCACACGGGCGCGGAGGGCCGCGAGGCGCTTCTTCTCCTCCGCCTCCTCCTTCTTGGCCTGGAGGGCCCTCTCGCGGCGGCGCTCCTGCTGCCGCTGCTGTTCCTCCTGGAGCCGCCGTTGATTGGTCTCCATCGAGGTCCTCAAGCGGTCCTCCTCCGCTTTCTTTTTGCGGTGGGCCTGGTACACCTCGTCGTAGGCTCGACGAGATGAGGCCAGGCCCGCCTGCTGTGCGCGGATCTCTACGAGGCTGAGGGAGGCGCGCGTCATCTCCGCCAGCTCCCCCTCGACCCCCTCCGCACAGCGCAGGAAGTCCCGGTGGGCCTCCTCCAACTGCCCGACGGCCCAACTATAGTCCGCCGTGGAGGAGCGGAGCCAAGCCTCCAACTCCTCCAGCCTCTCCGCAGCGGAAAGGGGCCACTGTTGAAGGGGGGCGCCGTCCTCGGCGCCTCCTCGCTGGGTCGACTGGAAACGGAGTTCCTCTCCGTCCCCCTCCTCGGCGATGCTCGCCGTCGCCGGTGTCACGGTCCCTGGATCGGGGACGTGGGGTCGCCGTAGGGAGCGGGTGGCCTCCTGGCCGCTCGCTTCGGCGTTTTCGCGGGCGGCCTTGCTGCCGCTCGTTATTGCGCAGGGGGACTCCTGGTCCCCTGCTGGGTGGGAGGCGGCTTCGCCGCACGCCTCCTTCTTGCGGGCGACCTCCTGGTCGCTCGCCTCCGGTCCTGACCGGCTCGACGGGGATTGGGGCCCTTCCCCAATCGCCTCCGTCGCCTTGGGGGTCCCCTCCAGGGTGCCCCCGGTCACGACCTCCGTTGAGTACTCCTCAGCGTCCTCGCTGAGGAGATGGGCTATCCCCTCCTCCATCTCCTGCTATACTCCGAGTCTAAGGGCTTCGGATGCCTGCCGTAGACGAGGAATGCAGGTGTCATTCCTGTGGCACTACTCTTGGAGTTGTTGAACGCATGGACGAGCTCTGTAAGATGCTCGTCCCAGTGGTCATGGTCATCTTGGATGAAAGCCATGATCATCTGTTTCATCGTTTGGTTAACCCTTTCGACAGGGTTAGCCTGCGGATGGTACGGGGGCGTCGTTTCATGACGTATCCCCTTTGTGTTCAAAAAACCGTCGATCGTTCGGTTTTTGAACTCTGTCCCGTTGTCGGAGAGGAAGACTTCGGGTGTTCCAAACCGGAGACAGATGCGTTCTGTAAACTCCGCCAGTATGGCTTCGCCTGTGGCGCGGTGGAGCGGAATCACTTCCACCCACCGTGTGAATAAATCCTGAAAAACTAGGATGTATTCGTACCCTTTACTCGTCTTGGGTAGCGGGCCTATAATGTCGCCTGCGACATACTGCCAGGGTCGTTCGATGACCCTGCGGCCCATGAGTCCCGTCGGAGGCCTTTGCTCAGCCTTTATCTGCTGGCAAGTCTGGCATTGCCGCACGTAATTGGCGATGCACGCATCCATACGTGGCCAATAATATTGACGGGCGACCCGTGCGAGAGTCTTCTCTCGCCCCAAGTGTCCTGCTGTGGGGCTATCATGACACTCTTTCATGATATCCCTTTGTTTTTCTAGAGGAACGACGAGCTTCCAAGCCTCGTCGTCCTCCCCCAGGATTCCTTGCATAAGTTGGTCGGGGTTGTAATAAAACAGTCTCCCCCCGACCCACTTCATCTTCGGATCGGTGTGTGGTTCCTCTTTGGCTTTCTTAAGCTGTTGGAGGTACCACTCGTCCTGGGAATTTTCCGTCCACGAGACACCTGCCACTGGTGTCTCCTCGCCCTCCTCCTCGTACATTCGAGAAAGGGCGTCTGGAACATTGTTGAGCGCGCCTTTTCTATGCTCAGCAGTGAATTGGTGGCCTTGCAGCTCCAAGGCCCACCGCGCTAATCGCCCTGTCGGACCACTCAGTGTGCGCAGCCAACGCAGACAGCTGTGGTCCGTGACTACGCGGAATGCGTAGCCTTCGATGTATGGGCGAAACTTCTTTATCGCCCATACTACAGCGAGACATTCTCGTTCTGTCACGCTGTAGTTCCTCTCGGCAGGTGAGAGGACGCGGCTGGCGAACTCCAGTGCACGCTCCTTGCCGTCTTCAAACTGAAGTAGAACTGCTCCGATTCCCGAGGCGGCGGGTACTCTAGTACCGGCCTTATCTTCTCTGGGTCAGGGCGGAACCCGTCTTGGTTCAGCACTACTCCCAGGTATTTTACTTCGCATTGGCAGAAGTGGCTTTTCTGCCGATTGATCGTTAGGCCCGCCTCTCGTAGACGGCCTAAGATCTTACGAAGGTGTTCGAGGTGCTCCTCGAACGTTTTCGACATTATGACGACGTCATCCAGGTATGCGAATGCAAAGTCTTCGCAATCTAGAGTGACGACCATGTCGATTAGGCGCTGGAAAGATGCTCCTGCATCTTCCAAGCCAAATGGCATTCTCTTGTACTGGAAGTGGCCCATTCCAGGTACAGAGAAAGCCGTTATCTCTCTGGACGCCTCGTCCAGAGGTACTTGATGGTACGCGTTGCTGACGTCTAACGTCGTGCAAAACTTTGCCGCTTTGGCCTTGCCGAAAGCCGCGTCCATGCGTTTCGCCGGGTATCCGTCCGGCGAAACCTTGAGTGTATTGACTCTTCGATAGTCAATACACATCCGGTATCCTCCACCGGATTTCTTGACCATCACGACCGGGCTTGACCACGGGCTCGTGGATGGTTCAATGACGCCAGCGTCCAGTAACTTACGGACCTGCGCGTGCTTTTCAGCTTCTATCACCGGTGAATATGGTTAATATCGCTGTTTGATGGGGCGAGCATCTCCCACATCAATCGTATGGGTCACCCACGTGGTACACCCAAGTGTGGTCGGCTCCGTGCCGACCATTTCGTGCACAAGTGCCTCGACTTGTGCTCGTTGCTCCTCGGTTACATGGCCCAAGCCTACTGCACCGATCTGGATCATGTTAATTTCTTTAACTGATGCCAGTTGGAGATCCACGCTGACGTTGTCGTCCACCAACGTCAGCTGATTTGATCGCAGATTGTGTACTGAGCCGAATTCCCGCATGAAATTCGTGCCCAAGTAACAATCCGCATCTAGTGCAGGGATAATCGAAACTTTGATATCCCTGCTTATGCCACCTATTCTGAAGGGAAGGTAAGCACAGCCCACGATTGGGCTCGTGCTACCGTCAGCGAGCTTAGCACTTGCATGCTCGCTTGGCATAAGCGTTCGGCCGCATGCATTTATCAACTGCAGGCCGATCGGTCCCATCACTGTGACCGATGCGCCTGTGTCGTACAGTGCGCGGAAGTGGAACCCTTCCACTTCCACCTGTAACCACCATCTGGTTTCCAGGCTTTCCTCCGCCGGGGCGTCCGGTAGTGCCGTCCCGCTAACGCCCTGGGAGGTCGTTCCCGAAGCTTCCTGACTAGCTTCGTTAGCGTTTGGGGAAGTAGTTGAGTGCCCTACTTCCCCTGTTGCCCGTTTTCCGGCGAGCAATTAGGGCATTTCGCTCGGATTACGCCTTCTTTATCGCATCCGAAGCAACGAATTGGTTCTTTCGCTTGCCCCTTTTTCTGGCCTTCCTTCTCGCTGCCATTGTTTTTCTTGGCATTGCCTTTTCCGGAACGGCCGTTTTTGTTCGCCGAGGAGGAAGCACCCTTGTTTCCCCCTCCCTGCCTTTGTTTGTTGCTTTCGCGGAAAGCTTTCACTAGCTCTCCGCTAAGCTTCGTTAATAGGTCGGCCATCTCTTGCCGACCTATCCCGGCTATCGGAGCATCGGGCTTTTCCTGTGTGTCCGGCGTTGTAGCGGCCGTTGCCGCTACCTTTACATGAGAAGACGTCCCTGTCTTCTCGCACTGCGGTTTGTATGCCGTTTCTGGCATTACCGCTTTGGATGGGGGAATTGGCGTCCTATCGCCCTTTTCCCTGTCCAGGATATATTTTGCCTTTACGCATTGATCCGCTAGATCGTCTGGCGTGCTACAGATCTCTATCCGGATAATTCTTTTAATTTCCGGGAGAAGATTCATGTAAATCTTCTCGATTTCCTGGAGCCTAGTCATCCTCGGGGATATCTCACCTAACATGCTCTCCATGCATGTTATGCAATGGCTGCTCGATTCCCCTATTTGTTGATAACGACGCCTAATGTCGTCTCGTAGGCGCTCTTGCCTATCGTGGGCGAAGCCCCATCTGCGCCGAGTGGCTTGACAGAAATCTGCCCATGTTCGCCAATCGCGGCTGTAGTTCCTGTACCACATGCTCGCCACGTCTTTGAGGACGCACGGGAGCGACGCCAGCATGTCGCTCTCGTTAAGTTTAGCCGCTCGGGCATTGTCCTCGAAACTCTTAAGGAAAGACTCTACGTCTTCTCCTTGTTTAGCCGAGAACGTGACGTTCCATCGGCTAACTATTCGGCTGGGGTCCTCGTGACCTTTGCCTGTGCGATTTAATTCGCTTGTGGAAGGACCAGTGGGCTCTCTTGTCCTTCCGTTCGTGAAATCAGTCCACGTTCTGATTTCACGTGGCGGGATTCGCCGTTGCGCGTTCTGAATGGTGTTCGCACCATTCAGTGTTTCGTTGATTCCAGGCTCGTCTATCGTGTACGTCTCCTGGAATCCAACGCGCGGTGTCGATTGCAACGGATTTGTCTGCTCCGTTCGCATCTCGATTTGTCGGCCGTCGATTCGTGTACTTGACATCGGCGGCCGTTGCTGGTCTCTCTCGTGAGCCAGCTGATCGACTCTCAGCGTGAGAGCCGTCAATGCCCTCGCCTGTTTGACACTTGTGTTAAGCAAGCTGTCATATTTTCGTTCGATTGCTCGAACGGCTTGTTGGATCTCTCGTAACAGAGATTCCACCCTCGACGTTTGACCTTGTGACGACTGGCTGTCGTCATCGGTCTCGCTATCTCGGTCCTTTTCATTTTCTGACCTTGATGGCGGTGTGTGACTTGGCTCTACGTTGCCAAGTCCTTTGTCGCCTTCAGAATGGCAAACGATGCTGTTCTGATAAATTGAGAGAGGGTGAGGTCGGCCCTTCTCATAATTCTCGTCCTGAATGGTGGTGGATGTCCTGTCCATGCACATCTCTTCGATGAAGGACTTCCTCAACGATTCACGGACTGTGCGTAACTCCTCCTCGTTTGAGGAGTTACACGCCTGAAAATCGGCTGCGGTGTAATTGCCCTGCAGCCAATTATACAGACGGTGACGCTGCACAAAGCAGTCGCCGTCTGTTCTTAGTCCAAGTTGCTGGATTGTCTCCTCCAGTTCTTCGACCGGGATCGCCGACAGCCACTGCTGGACGTCCCTTTCCGTTGGTTCCGCCTTATATTCCATCTTCGCCTGATTGAGTACAGGCCTGCCCTCTATCCCAAAAACACGGAAAAATTTATGGGACGGACCTTTCGGTTAGCGACGCAACTACTCCTAATGTGTAGTGTGAGATTCTCTCTGAAACACGTCTTAGAGAATTTCTTTACGACTGCCTACAGTTTGTAGCGCAGTCGCGATTGAAATGCGTAAAAAAAAACTCTATTTATTTAACGCGACTCTACTCGAAATTCTCGCTGACAAATTCAGCGAGACAACGAATTTTCCTCGAAAACTTTCGATTTTCGAGTTCAATTTGGATGGAAAAAAATTCTCACTAGAATTTTCTCCCAGACGTGTTTCTGGTGTTAGTAAGTTACAATCGGTTGTAAATTAAATGTGTTCGCTAGCTAGCCAACACGAGAGGTTCCCTGTCGAAAGCGCGAATTCTTGTTTTGTTTTTGCTTTTGGTTTGTTGAGATTCCGAGTTTTCACTCAACAGCTGCCCGATACAGAATCAGGACACGGCTGCGACTGTATGCTGTTGAATGATTTCTGAACACCCCGCGTGTTCAGTGATTAAAAGCTTTTTGAATGGAAGCAGGGCACGGCTGCGACCGTTCGCTTATTTAATCAGAATTTGGAACTCTCCGTGAGTTCCAATATCGTAAAGTCTCTGAACAGGAGCAGGGCACGGCTGCGACTGTTCACTTTACGAACACACTCCAGGAATTTCAAAAAAAAGTGAAAAAGAAATTTTTGACAGGAGCAGGTTACGGCTGCGACTGTCTGATCGAATAAATTCTCCGAACACGAATAAAAAAAAAATCAAAAAATTTGTTTTCCGCGCAAACCGCATGCAAAAACTCAAAAAATCGCCTTTTCGCACGTTTCTTCCGCCTGAAGAAACGATCGCCGCCACGCGAGATTCTCTCTCTCCACCTAAATTTACTACTGGAAAAATCCCCTGATTTTTCCCCCTTCGGTTTCTAAAAGAAAATTCTATTTTTAATCCCTCTTCACGAACGCACGCGAACTCTAAAATCTAATTCAAATTTGAATTTCGCGGCTTTTTCACTCCTTGTGAAAAAAGCCCGCCGCCACCTAGCGGCCGATTCGCGAAGCTTCTGCTTCTGGATTACCGACCCGGTCGGTAACCCGATCTGCAAATTCAAAATTTTGCGTTCACGAAAAATTAAAATTCGTCGCGTCGTGGTCCTGTCCTCCGCTGCACACGTTGATGGGCGCCAGTTGTAACAGGGCTTTCCTATGACCTATTATCTCGCGGAGGAGACCTTCTCCGCGAGATGGGTGCAATGGGGCACGCACGAGTGCCCCGTGAGGTCCTTACCTCGGGGTGCGCGCGAGCACCCGACGGCGAATACACGTCGCCGCGGCCCGTATACAACGTGAGAGTACGCCTGTACTCTCACTTCTTGTACTCGCGTGCTGTTGCACGAACGCGCTCCTCGCGTTCGCGTGGCTGTCGTCCTCCTAGACGACAGCTGATGCCGGCCGCTCAGCTCTGCGACAGAGTGGCGGTATCCGGGAGATTAAGGACGAGGAGGGTTTGCCGAGTAGCCCCGCGGACTACTCGGAAGAATAACGCGGTGAAGTGAAATGGCAAGTCGGAGGCCTTTATTGCCTCCGTAAAAGAAATTACAATAATCGCGTCCCGAAAGGTTAGTAGTTGTCGGGCGTGCGAGCCGACTGCTCCGAACACGCCCGAATGTTGCCGAGTGGAGCCGCGCGCGAACGCAAGCGCGCGCGCTCTTACAAACTCTCGGCCGCGCCGAGAGTTCGCCGGCCGATCGCGCGATTCGCGATCGGTGATGTTTACGCAGAGCGCGACCTTGCTCCACGTAAACAAACACCGCACTCGAGAGCAGGCCGCCTGCCTGCCCTGCGTGTACACACACACACACGCACACACGAAGGAACGGGTCGCTTACCTGTTCCGCGCGACGACTCACGAACCCGACCTCGAGCTCGTGCTCGAGGTACCGATATCGCACCGCGCAGTGACTCTTCCACGAGAGCCGCGACTCCCACCACACGAGAGTCCGCGACCGCGAACTAGGGAGAGAGAGAGAAAAATGACGAGCTGGGGATACGTCCCCCGCGTCCACAGAACACTGTCAACACCAGGGAGTCGAAACGCTCCTCGACTCCTCGCCGGTACACGCCCGCACTCGATAGTAATTACGGGCGGTACTTACAAAGGATGCAGCCTTGGCTCGTCCTCGGCTGCTTCCGCGTTCGCACGTCCTTTGCGAATAAATTCCACTGACTGCTAATGTTTCTGAGCTTACATATTTCCGTATAGGTAGAGTTTGAGGCTTCAAAACTTCGAGCATTTTAACTTCTACAGGATCGGATAAAAACGGAAAATTAATGATATTATTAACAAAAAAGGGAGAAGAAGGAAAAGTCGACATTTTTAAAGTGAAAGAAAATTATTTGAGAATATACAATAAAGAGCAATGGAAGGGAGAAATCGAAAATTTGACACCGGTCACAACAGTTTTCGACAAAGTAAAAGAATCAACAATATATTATTTAGCCAGTAACATAATAATGACGATAAATAATGAATCACCCGAAGTAAATAGAATGAAAGAGTTAAAGAACAATTAAGATATCAACACATAGGAGAAAAATTATTAAAACCAATTGAAAAATTAATTGAAGAATATACCGATGTTTTTTATTTAAATGGGGAAAAATTGGGAATAACAAATATTATAACACATAAAATTCCCACTACTGACGAAGTACCTGTTTATACGAGACCATTTAGATTTCCTCACGCTCTAATGGATGAATTAGAAAGACAATTACAAGAATTAATTGACAATAATATAATAGAACCATCATGCTCGAATTATGTTTCACCTGCCTTTTTAGTTGCAAAAACACCCTACAGTAACGGAAATAAGCAATATCGTCTAGTAGTAGATTTTCGACAATTAAACGACAAAACGATCAAGGATAAATACCCTACGCCTAACATAATGGATATAATTGACAAAATAGGAGACTCAAAATATTTCTCAGTTTTCGACTTAGCACAAGGATTTTTTTAAATACCATTGGATCCAGCAGATCGACATAAAACAGCATTTTCTTCACCTTTCGGTCTTTTTCAGTTTGTCATGATGCCTATGGGCTCGTCGAATAGTCCAGCTAGTTTTTAGAGAGGGGTCGACATGGCTTTTAAAGGCGTGCAACGCAAAGATATATTTATTTATGTAGACGATGCCGTAATATTTGTAAGAACGATAGAAGAACACAATGAGAAATTTCGAAAATTTTTACAAAAATTACGAGAAGCTAATCTTAAATTACAGCCGGATAAATGCGAATTTTTAAAAACCGAAGTTACTTATTTGGGACATGTGTTAAGCCAAGAAGGGGTGAAGCCCGATCCTAACAAACTAAAAGCAATACGAGAATTTCCTCAACCGAAGAATGTTACAATCTTAAAAGATAAATTATGCACTCAACCTGTTTTAAAAATTGTTGATTTTGAAAAGCCTTTTATTGTAACTTGCGATGCAAGCGGAACTGCAATAGGAGGAATACTTTCTCAAGGGGAACTAGGGAAAGATCGTCCGATTTCATATGTTTCAAGGGTATTAAACCGAACGGAACAAAAATACGACACTTATTCAAGAGAAGCTCTTGCAATTGTTTATTCTGTTACACAATTCAGACCTTATCTATTAGGCTGAAAGTTTACTATAGTAACTGACCATAAGCCTTTGGTATGGTTTAAAAATTCAACCGATCCTTCATCACAAGTAAGCAGATGGCGTTTTAAATTAGAAGCTTATGACTATGATATTGTTTTTAAAAGAGGGAAAACAAACGTAGCAGCAGATGCCCTATCACGCAATCCAGTGGAAGAAAATATTTTTGCAATTACTCGAAATCAAGTAGGAAAATTGACTATACCAAAATATAACTTTACACGTTCCAAGAAACCGAATAATAGAAGAAAATGAAGAAAAATTAGACGAACAAATGGAAAATATTTTCGAGTTACCACGGAAAGAGGTAAACCACGAAGAAATCAGAAATAATGAGGAAAATTTTTACGAAGACGAACATAACAATGATTGTACGATCACTAAAAATATTAATAAACAATTTATAGACTGTCGTGAACAACTTACCATGCGTAAAGATAATTATGCATATTTTATCTCAGCTGATGGAACTCCATGCGATGCTGGAGCAAAATTATTACAACAATCAAAAGAATTAGCAAAATTTACAGAGATTGACAAAGGAGAAGTTAAAATAATTTATAAGAATAATAATCGTAATGTACTTCAGGGTATTAAGTCATCAATTAAAACACTAAAAGAAATAACTGAAAAAGAAAATATTAAATCTATAAGTATGGCAGTAAGTGAATTTATCGAAAATATTTCATGGAAGAAAATAATAAGATGTACTAAACAAATAATGAAAGGAGAGTCTTTAAAAATAATATTGTGTCATGGATATGTAAAATATGTAGAAGAAAAAGATAGAACAAAAATTATAGAGGAACTGCACGGATCTGCAATCGGAGGACTTAAAGGGGTAACAAAAACATATAAAAGAATTAAATATAATTTCTTTTAGGAAAATATGAAGAAAGACATACAAAATTATGTACGAAGATGTTTAAAATGTCAAACAGAAAGTTAGTGCGGGTAAAAACAAAACTGAAGATGGTAATTTCTGATACACCAATGGCTCCTATGGAAAAAGTGAGTCTTGATATAGTCGGTCCTTTTCCTGTATCTAAAAATGGGAATAATAATGTTTTAACTGTACAATCTAATTTTTCAAAATATTGCATGGCAATATCTATAAAGAACGCAACAGCAGAAGCAGTGGCTGACGCCATTATAAAACGATTTATTTGTATCTTCGGGGCACCCGTGACGATTTGGCAGATCAGGGTTCGAATTTTATGAGCAGTCTTATGAAAAAGGTGGCAAAGAAATTTAAAATTACACAAGTAAAAACCACTGCTTATCACCCTGAATCTAATGGCTCCTTAGAACGATCTCATCATTCACTGAGTGAAATTATTAATGATAAAGGAAACATTAAAATAACGCAAAATAATATAGATAAAATAGTACATGCTAACAGGCTACGAATCTCATATGTTAAGTAAATAAACAAATAGAATAAAACAAATATTTTAAAAGGAAATATCACCTACATATTTTCAGTTTTTCATTAAAAATGCTGTATCTTGCACAACTTATCTGCTGGGGCCGTCGTGGAATTTATTCGCTATGAACGAGATCTCACCTTAAATCCTGAAGTGAGCATCACCACTAGAAGAAGAGGAGTAAAAAGACATAAGAAACACCTACAAGCATTAGCCCGGCAATGGAGAATTCCACACATTATGCAACTAGTACAGATTTGGAAAGTACAAGAGAAACTAAGGCCTTTCTTTCCTAAACCACTAGCAACTTTGTCGTACGAAGAAAATGAAGAATTAATAAAAATTGTGAATCACGCTCGACGAGACTTCAGCTACCTGTTTGAATCATTAAAGAATATTCAAAATCCCGGAGCCCAAATACGCCATTATAGATATAAAAAGAATATACGCTTTCCAATGGAGATTAAATGGGTTATGAACTGTTACGAGGGATTGGAATATGTTTATTCATTTGAATACTTTCCTACCCCATGTTCTTACACGTACGGTCAATTTTTCGAAGTAAGTATAGGAGCAGAAGCAGGATTTGGATATTTACGACATCTCGGAGTTTGCGCAGCAGCAGGGTGTAATAAAAAATTAAGAGTATGGCGAAATTGCGGCAGTTGCAGAAGAGTAGCTGCAAGTGACACAGAAGGATTAACTTATACTACTTGTGTCGAATGCGAAAATCCTAGGCACATTTTACACTTAAGTAATCAACGATACTGTGATTGGCATACTCGTTAGTAATATTATAATAACGACTTAAATAGTAAAAATAAAATCTTCAAATGAATACATCGAGCAAACCTACTATTTATTTTTGCAGGATAGCTATAATACTATTACTTTTGGCAAATGTGCTACTATCCAAGTCAACCAGCGGAACAATAAACAACACAAATCCATTATTCATCAGACCCAGCCACCAACCTGGGATAATCTTCGAACACGTATATGACCTGCAATTTATTCACAAGATATGGGAAATCAATTGTTATTTAGACACCGTATGGGAAAAATATCACCTAAGAAAATTAGAAATGGAAGTAAATCATTTAAAGAAAGCATTTTTTCAACGATATCCAGTATTGTTTAGTAACTTTGAGGAGACAGAAAAACAGTTTGAAGAACTATATGATATCTTTCATCATGTGGATCAAGAAATAAAACACCTGAAGGGCACCATCCCGACAGACAAATTATTATACCGACTTCCACACGATTATATAAAAAAGGAAGACGCAATATTAATCAGAGGACCCCAGAGGAAAATGCATATTGAAATTACGATATCTGGACGAACAAAGCAAGTTCCAGATGAACGGGAAGAAATATGTAATAAATTAATGGAGGTGCAAATGTTAATGAATAATGCAAATAATTCGGTTATGCACAAATTATATAATGCAGTAGTATCACAAAACACTTTTTACTTAAATATATTACGCGTGGAAAAATAACACAGCCACACAAAAAAAAAAAATTTTCTGACCTGAAGAGGAGACCTTCATATCCTATAGTATTTTGACCCGCTGAATCCGAATCCGGCTTCTGTTTGACCCCATCACGTCAGGGTCAAGGTCATTTAAAGGTCAAATTGACAAAAAACCGCCCAAGCGGAAAAAAATTCTCTATCTATATGTTTTCGGGGTCGCTGAATTCGAATCCGATGTTTGTTTGACCCCATCATGTCAGGGTCAAGGTCATTTCAAGGTCAAATTGACAAAAAAGCAAAGAAAAAAAAAAAAAAAAAACAAAGAAACAGGTAAGATACCTATTACGATGCAGGGATTGGAAACCGACTGTGGGCCCGCTTTCTCACCCTGAACAGTACATTGTCTGTATCCGCTCCCAGGGTACCTCCACGCGGTGACGGCGGGCAACGGAATTGTTTGTTTCCTTTTTTTTCTTCCGGCAGATTCCCTGAGTGAAGGCATTCATGCCGTCATGGCGGGTACAGACAATGTATTATTTACTATGCAGCAGGGTTTCGGATGCCCAGTAGCATCGGCGGCTGGTCAGGGCGAGAAAGCGGGCCCGCAGGCGTCGTTATCAAGCGACCGCAGCTTTGCATTAGTTGGTGACTTGGCTTATGCAGAGTACAATGTTACAAGCACTAAATCTATAGAAGATTCACGATATCACACCTGCGACAAAGATCACGATGTTTTCTGTTCTATTTGTTGTAAATATCAGCCCTTATCAGGGCTACATGATGTACAAAATCCGCTCGAGCAACCTCCTCGTGGTGTACATCGGCTCATGCTAATGCCGACGGTCACAGTCTCCATTGAATGCAGTTGTTCAATCATGTGCGATACGCTTATGGAGCGAGAAATGCTCATTATGCACAGTAACTTAAACTGACTGACATTTATGAATATTACTTTTCTGAACTTACAAATTTTTTTAGCGATTACTATTTGACCTTGAAATGACCTTGACCCTGACGTGATGGGGTCAAACAGAAGCCGGATTCGGATTCAGCGGGTCAAAATACTATAGGATATGAAGGTCTCCTCTTCAGGTCAGAAAATTTTTTTTTTTTTGTGTGGCTGTGTATGTATCAAGCTATAGAAGCTGTAAGAAATAATGGCAATTGTGAATTTATATTAAGCCAAAACGATGTAGTATTGATGCGAAACAAGCTTGAAGAAGTAGATGAGAGTCTATTTGTATTTAACAAAGATCTTTTAAATATGAAAAACTTACGTATATACACTACGTATATCAAAGGTGGAATTCGGGGTAATACGCCGAAGACTTACAATCAGAATCAAGCTTCCAACGGCGCCTCCACAACACACTGAAGTATACCAAATGCAACCACTACCTTCACCACAGTCATTGGGATACAAATTATATATTGAACCATCAGTAAATACTTACTATTAAATAACAAAGGATATTATTATTTGTAGTAATACGTAGTAATATGTGAACAAGAATGATTCATGTATCGACAAGATTCTAGTTGTGAATATAATTTATTTCTTAACCCATACAGCGAGGATTATGTGCGATGCAAATAATGTATAAACAAGATAATTCTAGCATGATCTTGAAAAACATATGGACTAATAAATGGACATTCTCTGTCCCGGGAAAGATTAATGTAATATTAAACAACAAGCAGGAAATAAAATTGGAAGGTACAGAAACCTTTAAATTAGAAAAAAACGATTTTATTGTTTATGACCATAACAGATTTGTTGCAAGAGCTTATCCAAATTATGAACAATTTACAACGATAATACCAGAAAAAGATCTGCAAATAGACTTGTTAACCGATTCCTTTACGGCAAACAAACCACTATTAATAGAAATACTAAACCAAGGTCAGACAGAGAAAGACTTTTGGGAAATCGAATAGATAGTAAAATTATACAGGGTGTTCGAAATGTTCCGGACCCCCCACTTATAACATAAAGTAAGCATTTTGGAAAAAAATGTTAAATACAAAAGCTGTTAAGTTTTGAAGGTTGAACTAAATGATGACCTTGGATTTGTTATTGGTTATCATTTTCAAGGTCATTTAAAGGTCATCTTCAGTTTTTTAAATAGGGACCCCTATTTTTTATTTCAGATTCTGAAAGAGCACAAAATTTTACATCTGGATATGTACCCACGTTATGGCTCAAAATGACCTACAGAGGTCATTTAGTGGTTAAATGATTATTTAGTAGCAGAAAGCCAAGAAATCCCGATTATTAAGAACTTTGAGCGTATCTGACCAATACTAAAGTAATTTGATTTTGCAAGACAAACTTTATGGTGGCGTTAAATTGACAATGCCCTTGATTTTCAAGGTCATTTGAAGGTTAACTTTAGTTTTCCAAATTAAGCCTCCTAGTTGTAATTCTCCATTTTGCACCAGCGCTAAATTCTGCATTAGGATTGTAGAAGGTGTAATTGACACTGGCGTAAAATAAGCCTTAGGCCCAACAACTACATACCTCGGGGGGAAAATGATAAATAAAAAAATGTCTAATCAAAATAAGCCTTAGGCCCAATAACTACATACCTCGGGGGAGAAAATGATAAATAAAAAAATGTCTAATCAAAATAAACCTTAGGCCCAACAACTACATACCTCGGGGGGGAAAATGATAAATAAAAAAATGTCTAATCAAAATAAGCCTTAGGCCCAACAACTACATACCTCGGGGGAGAAAATGATAAATAAAAAAATGTCTAATCAAAATGAGCCTTATTGCTCAGGCACGGGAGGTACAACTAATTAAGGTAACATCATGGGTGATCCAGCCAACTAAGGCAAGACCATCGGCGGCCCAGCCTACTAAGACAAGAACACTAGCGGCCCAGTCAGCTAAGGCAGGACTATCGGCGGCCCAGCTAACTAAATCAAGACAGTGGACTATTCGCCCAAACTGAATTTTTTTAAAATGTCGTTGACAGGAACTTTTTACAACAACTGTTCAAATTGTTGCCCATTAACAGTTTGGCAATGTGCTAACCGATTGTAAAAGGCTGCAACAACATTTCGCAAGATTTGCTGAGGTATCAAGTCTATTTCATCAGTGATTCTTTGGCGTAATTCATCCAAGTCACGTGGTTTTGTAACATAAACTTTATCCTTCAAGTATCCCCAAAGGAAGTAATCAAGAGGCATTAGGTCTGGGGACCTTGGTGGCCATTCAATTGTACCTCTCCGCCCAATCCATCTATCATGAAATGTTGCATCTAAATATCGGCGAACATGAATACCGTAGTGTGCAGGAGCACCATCCTGTTGGAAGTAAATTTCGTCCAGATTTCCACCCGTTAAATTCCGTATAGCAGGTATAATTTGGTCTCGAAGCATGTTTTCATACATTGCAGCATTTAAATTACCTTCAATAAAGAAAGGGCCAAGTACTCTTCCATTAAATATGCCAGCCCAAACATTTACTTTTTCAGGATGTTGCGTGTGGTCCGCTCTCATCCAATGTGGATTGATGTTACTCCAGTATCGACAATTATGTCTGTTCACTGTTCCGCTTAACTCAAACGTGGCTTCATCAGAGAAAACAATGTTATTGAGGAGCAAAGGATCATCAGATATCATTTGCATCATTACATCACAAAACTCTACCCTTCTATCAAAATCATCTTCAGATAATTCCAGTACCAACTTTAATTTGAAAGGATGCCATTTGTTGAGTTTCAAAATTTTGTGCACAGATGCAGCTCCCATTTCATGCTGTTGTGCACAACGTCTGATGCTGCAATGGGGGTCCTCAATAAATGATTGTAATACGTCTAAGCTCTTTTCATCATTAGACGATGATTTGGATCTACCTGATTTAGGACGATCTTTAATACCACCTGTCTCTTCAAAACGTCTAATTGTACGAATTACGGTACGTTTTGAAATAGGGTTGTTTTCTTCAACTCTGAATGTTTCATTGAATAAACGCTGTACCTGTTTGTAACCTCTCACTTGATCACCCCACCCTCGCATCATCAACAAAGATATTCTTTCCCGTTCAGTAAGATGTGCCATTTTTCACTACGATTAAAAGTACAATTATTGAAAATTAATACAATTATCTGAATTTCGAAGTAAGAGAACTTCACTTAACTCTTGAAAACAGAAAAGTAAATAGGAGTAAACAATTGTTAATTAACAATTATAAATGAACTGATTCCTAAAAAGAATAGTGAGCAAAATCTTCTAAGGTACAAGTAACGATCCTGAAAATGCTATGAATCATGCGTAGAAACTCGTAACCCTTGCAAAAAATTATTGCAATAAAAACTGTTCATGTAAAACGGTTAGATTATTTTGCTTTTGAAATTAATAACCCCCAAGTGTCCTATGTAGATCATTTCGAGCCATGACGTGGATATTGTACATATCTCCAGACCTAAAATTTAATGCTCCTCCAGAATCCGGAATACAAAATGAGTCCCTTTTTAATAAGCTGAAGATAACTTTCAAATGACCTTAAAAATGAAGGCCAATTTTAAAGTGACCATAAAGTTCGTCCTAGAAAATCAAATTATGAACTTTAGTATTAAAGTACGAAATTTTTTTTTTCTTTTCGTCAAATACACCCAAAGTTCTTAATAATCGGGATTTCTTGGCTTTCTGCTACTAAATAATCATTTAACCACTAAATGACCTCTGTAGGTCATTTTGAGCCATAACGTGGGTACATATCCAGATGTAAAATTTTTGCTCTTTCAGAATCTGAAATAAAAAATAGGGGTCCCTATTTAAAAAACTGAAGATAACCTTTAAATGACCTTGAAAATGATAACCAATAACAAATCCAAGGTCATCATTTAGTTCAACCTTCAAAACTTAACAACTTTTGTATTTAACATTTTTTTCCAAAATGCTTACTTTATGTTATAAGTGGGGGGTCCGGAACATTTCGAACACCCTGTATAAACATACAGACAATATTTTAACAGGAGTAGAAGTATTAACCGCTATTACAGCATCTGCTTTGATGACTATAGGAATAATTATAGGATTTTTATATTATATTAAAATCATAGTACAAGAGACACCGGATGTAATAGAACTAATTGTGCGAGCCGAAAACGGAAATCTACTTAAACAATCAAATGTACAAGGCTTTATTCGGCTTGTATAAAATAATTAAGTAATCATAGGAATATCTTTGTATAAATAATGATGTTATTAATAAAATAAATACGGATCTGGAAATAGGAATTTTTTTTAATACTTGCAGATGGCGATTCACACAATAACCCTGTTTCTGGGAATAATCTCCAACTTTATTGGAATATACAGATTAGTAGGATTTGATTGTGGCGATCACATTACTATCATTATAACAATCTCATTAGTTGATATAGAAGAATGCGATATAAGAGAAACACCCGTTAATACAACACGCATATTTGGTCAATTATTACAACTGAATGATTTTGGATCAGTACCCATATATCAATGTTCAATAATGATAAATACAGTAGTTAAATATTGCGGAATGCACTCCCACGTCTCACGAATGCCAAGAGGAGAAATAAGTTACTATAAAGAAATTAGTCAGGAGGAATGTTTAAAAATGCATCATACCGGTTTTATTTCACTAGCAGGAACGGCAATTATGCAATTACCATCAAACAGTACCATTACACGATCAATAATCTTTGCGTAGGGTATTTCAGAGACGGGAGAATGTATTTATAATTTCTTTACAGATTATTACGCGGAAGTTAATTTAGATACAAACATAGTTCGATTAGACAGTTGGGCTACGTGTAAATTTTCCGAGGGACGATACTCTGATCACGATGCCTCAGAAGTATTTTGGTCGACAATACCAGGCGAGACGTGCGGTAAAAAGAAATACTTGTTACTATATGAAGGACACATGGAGAAAATTCAAGATTCAAGAAATAGGAGATAAGAAAATTTTGTATTCATTAGAATCCAATGAGGTAACTTTCGCCTTATGGAAAACCGGACAATTAAAAGTATGTGGCGCACATCTATCCCGCACAGAACACCCAAAATTATTTGTCTTGGAAGACACAAAAGAGGATGGTTTTGTGAAAAAAATACCCCCATCCGCTGCGAATCTAGATATGTTTGCTTTTGTAAATTCAAAATTTGTAGAAAAATATGTACGAAAACAAATTACACAGATGTATTATGACGTTTTACCGCACAAATGTGAACTCGAAAGAAAATTAATGGATCTAGCATTAGCTTTAGCTACTATCGCTCCAAAGGAAGTAGCATATAAGATCATGGGAGAACCCGGTTACATCGCAGTTACAGCTGGAGAGGTTATACATTTATTAAAATGCATTAGAGTCGAAGTAGCAAGACGAGAAACAAACGGAGAATGTTATGAACAATATTTTTTATTTAAACAATGAACATATTTTTTAATTCGAACTGGAAGACAAGTAACCTGCGACAAAAGGTTACCAATAATGTATAAAATAGGTGAAAGTTGGTATAAATTGCTATCTGATCTTGTAGAGGTTAAGGTTCCTGAAGTCTTAAAACCACAAACTCGACCTACTTGGAAGTATGTTAGCCCTGATACATTAGCCATAAACGGAATTTATTCGCAAAATGATTTGAAGCGATTACGCGATCGAATTTAGTTCCCTATCGAAAGAAATGCAGTCGTTAGTAAGATGGCACTAGGAATAACAGGCCATGTGGTAGACACGGAAGGTATGACTATCGGTAATTTATTTAATAAAAAAACATTAGCAAAAATCGCTGAATCCGCTTGGGAAAAGATGTGGACAAACTTTTTAACATTTGGAACAGCTAATGCAGGAGTAATAGGCATAATAATAGCTTGCCGATTTATCAAACTAGTAGTTGATACAGTAATTCATAGTTATGCATTATATAGTCTACGGATTTTTATTGCACCTTATAGGAGCAATATGGAATTCAGTTACACAATTATTGTTACATCTGGGACAAAAAGAACAAAATAGAGTACAAAGGCAAATACAACAAGCGGAAAATCAGCAAAGAAATGAGGTAGTTGGTGAAGCAATAGAAATGAAAGAAACAAATGAAGAACCACCGAAAATATATCCCAGGATACATGTTAATACAAATTCTTTATAATTACAGCTAAAGAGCACAAATGACACATTGTTCTCGAGTAAAAAATAATAATATAAGAAGCTAATTGTAACTCGAGAACTACTCGAATGTTGTTGATGTAAGGAGGTTGAGCGTCTCGGGCGGAATGGCAAATCTAAATTCCATTAGGCATGCGTGCCCGGCGAGAAGTGAGGGAGGTGATCGTCCAGGGCCGCCAATCCCTTCGCCACCACCTAGAAGTGGATAATGGGTGGAGAAACGGGGCGGGAGAACCGGTGGCTCTCCCGCGGACGGTCAGCCAAGGAGACGCTCCAAGCGCGGTTGCTACGGGCTGTTATGCGCAAAAAGTCTTTTTTTTTAACATTCGAGCAAAAAATCGAGAGTCGTTTTTTTCTTTCATTCACCTTTGCGAGCTTTTGGCTATAAGAAGTGTTCATCTAGTTAATCTTAAGCTAAATAAAGTATTTAAAAAGTTATTATTGTTGGCCTTTTCCTTCGTCGAGTTGAACGGTCCTTTTCGTGCGTAATATCACTCGAAGTGATAACACACATATTACGTGGTACACTGCCCGCAAGAAGAAATCAAGGCGAATGAACCTTTTGACGGCGTAATGCCCGAAAACTATCCAGACACATACGCAGAATTTTCTAAACACCGGTGCTATTAACAAAAAATAGAAATATTATACTTCTATGACGTCAATAATTTTGAATTAGTAATATGCGATAGCTGCGTAACACGCTGTCAATTTCAATATTCACCTAATTTCGTACGACACGAAGGAATACATAACATTGGTCCCGTAAATACACCTCCTTTATACTGCGATTTATGTAAATGCGATATACAAAAAGTCCGCCCAATAATTGAATGCAATAATTGCACACAATTTTTACTAGAAGTCTGCAAGGATAAATAAATCATGTCATTTATGATGAGAAGAACAATATATCGGGACGAACAAACCAACAAAGAAGGATACAGAAAATGTATTTTACGACTAACAACTGGAGATTACGCATATAGATTAATTACACATTTTTTAACGGATTATGCAAGAAAATATGAAATACATTGTAAAATGTGTTCAGCATCATTGACACTTAGAATGAGTAAATTTCAAGAACAATATTATCGAGAAATATTAGTAATGGGACAACGAAAAGGGATAAGAATGAAATCAATCAGGACCATAGAAAAATTAGAAAAAAGAAATAAAATCAGTGCAAGACAACGAGGAAAAGTGGAACAAAGGATAAGGGAGCATGTGAAAAGGATTATTAAATTCGAACAAGAAGAAGAAAAACAAATAAAAAATATTGATGAGGATTTAGACGTAATAATGAAGGAAGATATCCTACAAAGTCAGGAAAAAAATAAACCCATTTATCAGAGTGAAGCATAATCATATTAATGAAGACAATAAATCGATCAATGAAAAGTGAAAACGGCAGTAAAATTCGAACCAATAGGAAGCATTTTTACGCATGACTTTCGAATTAACGAAAATTCTTTCGTTAGATGAATCCACGAAAATTTGGGAATTTACCGATAGGAGGAGATCAAGATGGGTATAAAAACCCTTGCTAAAGGATAGCCAGCAGTTCAGTCGTTATACCTCCATCCTACCTTCACGTCAGTCTGCGGAAGAGTACGCGAGTCCTCAAATCTATTACGCAAGAAGAAGCTTGGCCGAGCAAAAGCCAAGTTTCAATAGCCGCCGCACACTTAAGGGGTAACATCAATGTAAAATTTTCCAAAAATCAATTTTTTTTTTTGCTCAAATGGTAGAGAAACATATCAAAATTAACGTCCTAAAGTAATTTTTCAAGAAAAAAATTTTTCTCCGATTTACGAGCATCAGACGCTAGGCGCCCTGCTGCGCGCTTGGGCTCATGCGGTGCGCCCTTCGCTCCGAAATACCTACCTGCCTCCGGTATCCCTACATATCTCAGCAAAGACGAATTGTTGGATCGCTGCCTAGGAGGTTACACGCAAAACAGTAACGAAAGCTTCAATGCTCTCCGTTGGTTTATGGCGCCAAAGAGTGTTTCGAGCGGTTTTTGTACACTCTCTATTTGCTGTGACCTTGCTGTCTGCATCTTCAATGATGGAATTTCATGTGTTATGAAAGTGATGACAGTATTAGATATGACAATAGGAGAAAATTGCTACAATTACTGCATGGAGTTCGACCAAACACGGATCGCACAATTGGGGCGTTCAATGACTGCCGCGGCGAGAGAGGCCCGTTTGGGTTTGAAAACGTCGAGAAGAGAAGAGGAACGAGAAAATACCATCTTGGAAGGGGAACTGTATGGTCCTGGTATCGCTGACTGAAGGTAAAAACTATAAAAAGTTAATATTTTTCGAATGTTGAATGGATCGGCGAAAAATTAATAATTTCCTTGATATTATAAGGGCCTTGATATTGATTTTTTAGTTTATAAGCTTTCCCGCCTTTTAATAACCATACCGAATCACCTACTTGAATCTTTATGATTTTTATTTCGAACATAGAAAAATTTTGATCTCCATTTTACATCTATTAAATTGTTGCGAGCAATGTTTTGAACATCATAGACCTTTTTGTTTAATTGTCTTACATAATCATCGTAGGTAAGTAATCGATCTTCATATGCTATCTCATATGACGGTAATCTTGCGATTTTTCTGAAAATCAATTCCTATGATGTAAAACGATGTCCTTCGTGTTGTGCTGCATTATAACTTAATATTGCTAATTCAATATATTCGTCCAATTCATTATCTTTATCAATAAACATCTTCATGTGTTCACTCAGTGAATGATGAGATCGTTCTAAGGAGCCATTAGATTAAGGGTGATAAGCAGTGGTTTTTACTTGTGTAATTTTAAATTTCTTTGCCACCTTTTTTATAAAGCTGCTCATAAAATTCGAATCCTGATCTGTCAAAATCGTTACGGGTGCCCGAAGATACAAATAAATCGTTTTATAAAGACGTCAGCTACTGCCTCTGTTGTTGCGCTTTTTATAGGTATTGTGACGTTGCATTTGTTGCGTAGTAGTGCATGTGCCGCCATAAAAAGTTATAAGTGGAAACAATGAAAAGGGGACAAGGGAAACCCAACCTCTCCCCCCTTTTCCCCAACTTTGCCCTGTGCCATAGTACTATACTTTACTATATTGTATAGTTAAAATATTATTATTCCCATTTTTAGATACAGGAAAAGGACCGACTATATCAAGACTCACTTTTTCATGAAATATTCTCGATAAATTCACTTACTGCCATACTTATAGATTTAATATTTTCTTTTTCAATTATTTCTCTTAATGTTTTGATTTATAACTTAATACCCCGAAGTAGAAACAGCAGGTTTCGAAATGACAGCTGATATTTTGCAAATTGCCGCAATTCATGAGTCATTCGAATTTAGCACATATATCCTTCCTTCTCAAATGATTTCTCGCAGTTCTTCTAAAGTTAACGGTCTAAGTAACATTGCAGGAGAATTATATTACAAAAATGAAAAAAGTTCTCGCTCTAAGCGAACGCGATGCATTATTTTCATTTTCAAAATTTTTAAAAGTTGTTTCAAAGAAAAGCTTGATTGTTGCACATAATGCTCGTTTCGATGTTCCACGACTTATTGAGGCAATATTGAAAAACAATTTAAAAGATCAATTTTCAAATTTTGTTGGTTTTGCCGATACCTTATCGTTTTTTAAAAAAGCACTGCCAGATCGTAAAGGTTCAGGCGCATTTAAATTGTCCACTTTAGCAAGCAATATTTTAGGTCAACAAATGTCAAAAACTTCTCAATTTCATGAAGCAATGTTTGATGTAATTATATTACAAAAAATTGTTGATGTTCTAGGAAACAAAGAAAAGTTATACAGTTTTAAAACAAGTTTTGAAAATTCGATTGATGAAACTTTAAATAATAAAAAAATTAATAATAACATTTTAAAAATAGGTGCATTAAAAACAGTTGTTTCAAGAGGTGTATTAAAAAAAATTGCAGATGCAGAAATCAGTCTAGAAAAATTAAAATTAATATGAAAAAATGAAGGAGAGAACGGTATTATGTTGTTTGTGACGCGAGGGTACTATCGTGTACCCGCGCGCCGTCGCGAGCCTTCGCGGCGAGAGGGAGAGTTAGGCCGTAGCTCGCGGGAGCGGCGGCCATCTTGGACTCGAGGGATTCTCTCGAGCCGTCGTGAGCGCACGTGTGCGCGCGTGTTCGAGCTGGAGAGCGAGCGTCTTGACGAGGAAGCGAGCGACGAGAAACGAGTGTACGAGGAAGCAGCCGAGGACGAGCCAAGGCTGCAACCACTGTAAGTACCGCCCGTCACTATTAGCGAGTGCGGGCGTGTACCGGCGAGGAGGCGCGGCCGAGAATTCGTAAGGAGCTAGGTCTTCTGATTTTTTGATATCATGCATAGTAATGTATTTAACATTTCCTGAAAGTTTCAAGAAATTTTTAAGAAAACGACATTTTGCACTAACCCCCTTAAATAAAAATCATCGGCATATTCTTCAATTAATTTTTTGATAGGTTCTCTTAATTCTTCTTCTATGTATTATTGATATCTTAGTTATTTCTTTAACTCTTTCAACTATTGGCTTCGGGTGATTCCTTCTTTGTCGTCTTTATTATGTTACTGGGTAAATAATTTATTGTTGATTTGTTTTCTCTGTCAAAAACGGTTGTGACTGGTTTCAAATCTTCGATTTCTCCCTTCCATTGCTCTTTATTATTTATTACCAAATAATTTTCTTCTACTTTAAAAATGTCGATTTTTCCTTCTTCTTCCTTTTTATTGTTAGTAACATCATTAATTACCCGATTTTTATTCAGTTCTTCAATTCACTTAATTTTATTTATTATTTCCATTTCAATATTTTCATTTGATTTTTCAAATTCTTCTTCCTAAATATAGGGCTTCAATAATTCCTTTGGGCCTGAATTTATTGATTCTTCTTTTCTTCTTTTCCTTCTACATTTATTCATTCTTAACATTCCATCAACGGACTTATTCAATATCTCGTTACATTTTTCAGACTCAATTTTTATATCGTCACATGTAGTACTCAAAATTTTCTCTTCATTATATTCATCATTATAATTTCTTTTAAACACATTATCTTTCTTCAATAATTCTTCATGACAATCTTCATTAAATTCTTGAGTCTCTTCAGCCACTGCATACTGATTTTGCTCGTCGTTACTATATGTTAATTATTTAATTCTTTTATTTTCCTCTTCTTTACACTGCCCCTTGAATATACAAGTCCCTTTTTCCTCAGACCTTTCTTCTTTTATCTGTGCATTCTGTTCATTATTAACAAGCGTCTTTCCCATGACACATAATTTCCTTAATTGTTTCTTTTTCTCCGTTACTTTTATTAACTTTTTCTTGTTTCACATATTTATTTTCATTACAAATTTTCTTATATATTTAATCTCTTCATTGACATAATTATTAAGAATTTCTTTCTCTTTATATCCCACACAGCATGGAATCTTAAGGGAAGCTTTCGGGAAGCTTTTATGAAATATTGGGAATCGTACAGGATCCTTCCGTGAAAGCTGCCAGGAATCACGAAGTGTCCCGGACATTTCAATTTCAAAATATTCCAGTTAAGGCTACTGTAACCTTTTGGTTATACTTTCAAAAACATTCCAGGAAAGATTCTAGTAAGGTTAATGAAAGCTTTAAGAAGCTTGCATGAATCTTACTACAACATTTCAGAAATATTATTGAAAGATTTATGTGTCTTGCGTGGAACCTTGCATAAAGGTTTCATGTAATCTTCCAGAAAGCTTCCTTGTAAGCTTCGATGAATCACAAAATATCCCGGACATATAAACTTATTTATTATTGCTATTATATAATTAGTTATAAAGTTAACTCAATATAATTTAATATTTATATTTAACACAATATATAATAAAAAATATATTTTAGATGTTAATTAAAAACCTTATTAAATAATATATAACGTCCTATTTTAAAAAATAAGTATTATATAGTAGATAGATATAATATACGGAGCAAAATGTTCCAAAAAAAACATATTTTGTAATTTTAACTAAAGAATTTGTTACTTTCAACAAAATATTTAGTTGTATCAATTAAGTTTATTTTGTTATCGGCTGATAATTTTTTTACTAAATATTTGATTAAGTGAACTAACTATTCAGACGAATCAGCAAAACATTTAGTAGCTCTTTAAACAAAAGATTTAGTTAGCTACCGGCAATTAAACATTTAGTTGGTTTAACAAAATATTTTGTTATTTTTAGGTCAAAGTAACACTAACTAAATATTTTGTAATTATAATTAAAAGATTTGTTGCTTGCGACTAAATATTTTGTTGTGTCAATCAAGTTTGTTTAGTTATCGGATAATATTTCTTTTACAAAATATTTGGTTAAGTGAACTAACTATTCAGTCGAATCAGCAAAACATTTAGTAGCTCTTTAATCAAATATTTAGTGCGTATTCCTAACCGTTGGTGTGCATTTTGTCGAGGTGGTGGGCAGAGGAATTTCAACGAACAAATTGAGTGTGCTAGCAGTGAAGCAGACTACCGAATGTACGTCGTCAAAGTGGTTCGTCCACTTATTCCCGCTTGTGGCGGTCTGGACAAACCCATACCCTGAGAAAGAGGAAAAACTAGCCGGAGCGGAGCATTTCTGACCCAGCGGCGTCTACAAGACGTCTGGCGTTCAACAAAACCCCTGGAGAAGCAGTAGTGTACAAGAGAGAGGTTTGGTAGTTTTCAGATATCACCCTGTGTAATTTTAGTCAAATAAATTTGTATATGCTTGAATCTATTTTATGTAAAATGAATATAAGCAGTGCTAAAAACTATTAGTAGTAACAAATTAAAAAAGAAAGTTCAAATTATGTTTGAGGAAACTAAGTACGTATCTATTGACAGCAGATTTTTTGATTGCTTTAATATTTTTCAAAGATTTCATTATCGGATAAATTATTCCGGTATAATTCCATAATAGTATAGAAAACCGATCATATACATCAATTTATTTTTAATCAACCTTTATCCTTACTTTGGGAATTTTATTTGAAATTTCTAAGAAAATATTATAAACTTACTGTACCTGTTGGTGTATAAAGTTCAACTCCTATCCATATACCAGAGGCAAATTCTGTAGGTCCGATGTAGACAATTATCCCGGAGTAGCTATACGGTCGAACTAATACTGATTCGCCTATCATCATCCAATCGGGTATATTACATTCAGTTTTAGTTACGATCTTTCTAGGACTTCCTATGTTTTTCATTTTAATGCGCACATCTAGAATAAAAAAATAATTATTTAGTATAGAAGTATGTGTAAACATATAAGAGAAATAAAAAGAACATTTGTAATGTAGTAATTTTATAGTTTCTACTATAATTAACAGCGGACCGAAGTTCACTTAAATTCTACTACTGTACGTAAACTACTGTACGTAAAAAAACTCTACTTCACCTCAAAATCCCCAATCCCTTATCTTAAGCGGAAATTCACGAAATTAAAAGAATAAAATGCGCCAGATGCCTACACTACCTCTCTCCATTGCCCATCTGCTCAGACCTCAAGTGAAATCATTGATGCGTCGAGGCTGAGGATGCCGCCAACAACGGAGGCAAACACTGTCTGTTGCTGCTCGCTCGGGTTTAATAAAAAATCATAAACACTCAAGGAATGAGGGCCGACTGCCACAAAAATCACTCCATTCAATACCAACTAAAGTCATAGTATTCAAGTCCTTTTGTGTGTTTACACTTGTCCTTGTATTCGTGTGTCGTGGTGTTGATGGAAAGTTTTTATAACAGATTTAATTGATAAAACATTTGGACAAGTTAAAAAATCTACAGATGGGCCTGAAAACTATAAATCCAGAAAATTCAGAGTTTTAACACCTGCTCTCAATTACTTCCAGAATTCACGATTTACACTTACTTTTCATGATTATTTACATTCGATTTCTATTTTAGTAAAGCTATTTGGAATTTAGCGAAGGGTCCAATAGTTCTGATAACAAATATTCAGTAGACTATGTTATTACAACACAGGGTAGTGTAATTTATTGCATGTCTGTTTGTCCAGTAAAAACTCGTATCCAACCGTATTGGTTGGCCTCTAGTGACTGAAATCGGAACTGCGAAAAATTATAGCAAAATAACAGCTAATGATCAATGCAACTGTAATTTATTTAAGATAAATTAATTATTTCTATAAGAGATCAATAACAAAAGATTCTATGTATTTAAAATCTAAATAATATAATCCCATCTTCACAGCGACATCAGAGCCTTCTTGCGGGACTTCGATTCGCCAATAGCATTTGGTGTGGGAGATTCCATGATTTGATTAAGAAATTTATTTCAGCCACATGAAAATATAATGGCAACTTGAGAGTCATCGTATCGACGCCCACCGTAAGTCTGAAACTCAGGTTCTTCATGGTCGTTACTGATGGATCATCTAGACCTAATACAAGATACACACCAGATGTATCCTTTAGGACCGCCCATTTCTCCGTGTCCATCTGCTTTCGGACCAGCTTAAAGAAGTCCTCCGATGAATTGACTTCCAATGGGAGTTTAGAAATATAGAGTTTAGAAAACTCCTCCGGATTTACCACCATAAGGCCGAGTTGTTGCTCCAGGTGATATCCCTCAAATGCTATATTTTAAACGATCTTCAACCTTCTTGTGTATAAGCAAATTTTTTATACTAAAAAAAAACAATTATTACAAATAATAGTACCCGCACTCAAGGAGAGTACTATTATATATTATAAAATTCATTCCTTTTATTTTATTTAATAATTGTGTCATGTTAATGACTATTCACTCACGGGTAGGCATTCACTTGCTCGCCTGCTGACCCATGTATAAAAAATTAAGTTAAAGTTTATAGAATTTTGCAGTTGGCTAAAGTTTGGGCTAAACTTTTTTGGTGAGACTATCACGAAGTTTCAATTACTAAGGTAAGTAATCTTATCAAATTTGGCAAAATTTCGCGTTATTTTTAAAAAGTTTTTTTAATAACAACATGAAACATTTCTTATTATAAGTAATAGTACGTTTGGCAAAGTCTTGCATAAATTTATCGGCATCAAATCATTTTAAATAACTTTTTTTTTAATTAACGTTACGAATTATAACATGTCACGGCTTGTCAGCTGCTCGCGTCGCGAAGGCGCGATAGAGAGAGACGAGAGCATGGGAAGGCGGCGCGCGAGAGAGATGGAAGGCGCACGGGCGACGCTCCGCGTATGGTCCCGGTGGTTCTCGCAAGAGCAACACCTGCTCGAAGTTACTCGAGCGTATTTTCCTTTCCGTATTTTCGGGTTTCGCTGGAGGCATTACGGCGACGAGCCTCTGCAGCATCCGAAGCATGAACGGACGCGTCCAGAAACTTTCTCTGAGGAGCGTGGTGCGCAGCGTGCGCAAGTGTGCTTAGTACGTGTGAGGCCACCGGCCCGAGCAACGCGCGCGAACGCGTCAAGACTCGGCTAGCGCGAACTTTCGCGTTTGTTTGCCGTGTATTTATTCATCGAGGGCAATAAATCTCGTTTGTATTTATTTTGTACTTACAATTTGTTTTCCGGTTACGTTTAGCCTTCCCGTAAACTGCGACCAAGAGCTAGACGGCGCGGTTAATTTTTGTCATCCTTTTCAGCACGCACTCGGGCTCAGCTGAGCTCGAAAAAGCCGGGAGTTCAAATCTTCCGGCGTTTCCGGCGGACGGCATCGCACGTGTGCAGCACACTGCTGCTTACAGCCGCATCGTGGGACGTTGATGCGAACCAGGGGCGGCTCCGTTACATTTGGCGATCTTACGTGTGTGTAGGTAAGAGTAGCCGGGCAAATTTTTGGTTTATTTGCCAGCTTGCGGATAGTTGTCTCACGAGCGCAGGGCGAGCGAGTGAGAAAACAAAAAACACTCTCTTTTTACTTGGGCACTTAGACGAGTGATAAGCTGGAGCACCAAGCCGCGGGTGTCCGTTTTTGTTTAGTTGAAAATAATCAGAACAAGGAAGAGTACCCTGAGTGGGGAAAATTCTATTATATTTGTTCTAATATAGGAGCAAATTTTGCTGTAGCAGGTCGAGCGGCGAAATTTTTTATTTTATTTATTTATTATTTAAAAATTATTTATTGACAAACGTCGTCCACCGACTAGAATTCGCCGCGCGTAAAGTTAAAGTAAAAAAGGAGGTTCATCACCGAATTTCTTTGACTATATAAATTCGGGACGGTTTCAACGGTGAATTTGCAGCTTGTCCGCGTGAGAATTAAGGGCGGTCGCCACAGAATTTTTTCAAGATTTGGGGGATTTTTTTTATCATACTTTTAATTAAAGTAATCTTGCTCAGGATATACAGGGTGTTCAAAAATGAACTGGCACGATCAGTATATTCGTGTTCAGAATAACATTCTAAGCACTTTTTCACTTTTGGCATTTTTCAGAATTTGGGATAATTATGGAGTTACTGTTAATTAAAATCTACGATAATTATCCAATCAGCGCTCGATTTGATGATGAACCCCGCATGACTCTCCCCGCGCGGCCCATGCTGCTCGAGTAAACCCCGCCTACCAGCGTCAGCTAGAGCGCTGATTGGCTAATTATCGAAGTTTTTGATTGACCATAACTCGATAATTAGCTACAATTACGAAATATGCCAAAAGGGAAAAAGTGCTTAGAATTTTATTCCGAACACGGATATACTGGTCGTGCCAGTTCATTTTTGAACACCCTGTATATATCCTTGTCAAGCGAGTTATGCGATTGCAATTAATAAAGTGTGTTGGCATCAGCCTAAAGTGCCATAACAGAGAATTCCAAAGGTACTAAGGCTGTACCCGCTTTCTTTAAAGGAAGCGCTGACGTACTTTAACCTTTAGAGGGCCGAAATAAGCCTCTAGGCGTAAGGGGTCTGACTCACCAACATCGCAATTTAGTTTGGCTCTAACTCAGGGACCTTATACCACATTCCTATAGAAAAATGCGATTTTCAAATTTTTCAAAACCCCGGACCTCTAAAGGTTAATGAAGCAGTAGATAGATAATGCGAGCGCAAGCTTGACGTTATAAATACTCACATGCTTGGGAAGAACTAGAAGATGGACATCACACAGATACAAGAACCTGCGGCAGAGATGATCATGGCTTTTGTAGACACGGTAGTCTGCATGTCAGGTAATTGCCTAGGTCTAGTTCTACAAGACCTCAGACTGCGCACAGACGGAGACAAATTCTCCCGACAAGGTCGGTTATACCGATGGCTTCTGGGCCAGTATGAAGAAGCCGATTTCGTGCCAGTCCCTCAGGAATTTCCCTCAGAGGGAACAATGGATCAACAGAATGATCTCACCTGAGGAGAATCAGCCGACAGGGAGCCACCTGGAACAGCAGGCCCTGTTGGCTTTCGTAAGTGACGAGGCAGTCGCAGAGGCGATTTCCAGGTTAGTGAGACCGCTAGGGAGCAAAACGGCGGACAATGAGGAAAGGACCACAGTGGAGTCTGACTGCAGACAGTGGTCAGATCACACGGAAGAACAGCCGGACAGATAAACCAACTGGGTGCAGCTAGTGACATCTGGGGAAAAATTTCGAGTCCCCGGAGAATTTTCAGGCATGTTAGCTCACCCTATAAAGAAGGTAGAGGATCTGACGAATCTAGTCATATCAAGGAGATCCATCCTCAAGCACAAAGATCGAGGAGGACGATCCGAGAAGGCACGTGGGATTCCAAGATACCTGTACGTACCTGTGAGGGTGTTTTTATTTAAATTTAAAGAAAATGCGTAGAGAACGACGGAAGGGAGTTCGTCGCCATCGAGCTGCCCTGCAAAGTTTGTGTTGCGCAGGTATGCTCGACGAGATGTAAATATGAGGACGAAATATGAGGAGGTTTACCTGGGGCCCGGATCCGCAGAATGTGAGTCCGCCAGGGCGAGGTGTCGCGCCTTCGTGAGGGCACTAATAGCACCGCGCGACCTCAGGTAAGCGAGGGCGCTCGGGTCGCGAGTTCACGATCGGCGCGCGAGTCTGCGGGTCGATCGTTTGTCTAATACTCTAATGTATTAGAAAAGGACCGCGACATTCGCGATGCAGAGAAGTCGGCGGTTTGCGACGCAAACCGTATTTCTGGAATAGGTACTTCTACTATCGCCACACTTTTCCAATATTTCGTTTAATTCTCGCTGTTTTAGTAGGTTTTGTAATAGGTAGTTTAGTGGAAGTAGATATTAGAGTAGCTGAAGTACAGCAGATGGATAGTTTAGTGGAGGTTAAGAGTAGGAGAGTATCACATGCCATTACGATGAAGAGCAACCGCAGGGAGGAAGCAGACCTCGGGCAAGCTCTCCACGAAGAGAGTTTGGTCCGACCTCTAGCCAGAGAGGATTCGAGACAGAACGGTCTAAGCAGATTCCTAGACCTAGTATCAATCAAACCGGGGCAAGTTGCCCGAATTGTTCGAGCTGGCAAAGTAGTTGGCAAAGACATTCGCCTTGCGATGTGGGAAGCTTTACCAGAGTAAAGACTACCGGGCGACAACGAACTTGTCGGATGAGCAGCTGCTGGCATCCCTGACGGAACTAGTAACTGGTACAGCAGCCACTTGGTAGCAGAATGAGAAGCTCACGTGGCATTGCTGGACCGACTTCATCTCGGCAACGAAGATGTGGTATGGTACCAATCAGCGTTTCCATCAAAGG
Source organism: Sycophila sp. Sp_5 (assembly GCA_018906775.1). Taxonomy (NCBI): domain Eukaryota; kingdom Metazoa; phylum Arthropoda; class Insecta; order Hymenoptera; family Eurytomidae; genus Sycophila; species Sycophila sp. Sp_5. Next base: position 64,370 of record JACCID010000263.1, on the reverse strand, counting down.
CTGATTGCGGAGGCGAATGTTCGAATGCAAGGCGAGGAAGAAGCCGTGAGAGAGTATATACCCTGCCTCAGCGATATCATGCGCAAGTAGATACTGATTCCCTCGGTTTCGGCGCAGATTGACCTGCTGTACCGAAATATGCTGCCGAGTCTACAAAAGCAAGATAAAATGTCTGATTGCACCTCTATCGAAGTGCTGCTCGATTTAGTAGTAGAGGCGGAGTTGATAGAAGAAGGAAAGCGGACATATAGGCCTCCCCCCGCTCCAGAGGCGTTCAGCTTTACTGCCAGAGATGGCTTACAGAGACAAAAAGACATCTCAAATGAGTGAAGCGATGCAGACTGCGGTGGCGATATCGGCAGACCAGACCAGTAGGGAAGCCGACCTACTGACGAAGATTGGTCAAATGCTCAAAATCTTGTGAAGCAAAATGCGAACGTGAACGTACAAGTTTCAAAGAAAGGAGATAAAACCAACAGAAATCAGCCTGGAAAGGGAATGTCACAGAATTCTGACAAGAAGAAAGGCAAAGAATCGCAGAGTTTTGCAAAAGAGCGCGAAAGACTAGACCTGACGAAGTGTCTAGTCTGCAATGGTTGCAGCAAGCCAGGCTGGATTAAAAGTTCTGTCCTGACAGTTCGAAAAACGAGAAAAAGGGCGGATAGAGGGAATCCTCTCTTTCCAAGTGTCACAAGAGACTCCACCAATCGCTGATGCGACAAGCCTAGATGCTGTCGATTAGAGTGAGCCGAACTCAAGCCCTCTTTCGGAATATTCAGCAGTTGCCGGAGTTTAGCGCGAAGAGAGAACTTGCGGCTCAACAGCTAATGCCTCTCAGCTGCACGTTGAAGAAGAGAGAACTCCTTCAAGAGAAGAGAAGGCTAAAATGTCAGATAAAGAGCCGAGAATAGCCGTAACCTACCAGGAAGAGTCCGACGATGGATCCTGGGAGGACATTTCTGAAGGAGCGATTGGTGGGATAGACTACCGAGCCGAGGTCGATTCAAGGTGGTGGCTTGCGATAGAAGTAGAAAAATATCAGATGAGGTCATTGTATGACCCTGGAGCTTCTTGTACGTTCATAGGACCGATAGGGCTCCAAATTGACACCAGCCTCAGCGATAGTCTTTTCAAGTCAAAAGCAGGACAGATAAGGCTTGCAGGCGGAAGGCGCTACCCCTTTATTGGACATACCCTGCTGCCATTGACGGTAGCAGGCATTACAAAGGACATCCGGGTAGCTATTTTACCTGGATTAGACGAGAACTGTTACGTAGGTGTCAATTTTGTCCGGGATTTCCATGCAGTTTTGGCCCCGGACCCGGACTGTTTGTTCATTTAAAAGAGGACAATACCTACGTAACGCTAGTAGTCGCAGCAGTTGCTGGCGTGATCTCAGCCCTAGCTTCAGTTGGGCTAGAGGTTGTGTCTGGTGAGAAAAGACAACAGGTCTAAGTACTGGTAGACAATATCCTTAACGAAACACCAGGTCGACCAGGAAACACGAGCCTTGTGGAGCATGACATCGATATAAAATAAAAAAACAGAAATATTATCCGGTTTCCCAATAAAATCGAAGAAGAAATGCACAGGGAAGTCAGAGAAATGCTAGCGCAAGAGGTCATAGATTCGTCTACCAGTCCTTGGTCCAGTCCGATAGTAATGGTCAAGATGGAAAATGTCAAGAGGACAATGTGCATTGACTTTCGCCAAGTAAACGCACTTGCGGATAAAGATGCGTATCCACAGCCATATATGCACATCCTTCGGAAAATCAAGAAGGCAAAATATAGCATGATGTTGGATCTCAGTTCAGAGTATCATCAGATACCGCTGACTTAGGGTTATTCCAGTGGAAGAGAATACCATTCGGTTTGTTCAATGCGGGCGCACTTTTCAGAGGTTTATTGACAGCCTAATTGGCAAGAAATGTATCCACTCAAGGTAGTAACGGACCATAATTCATTAATGAACATTCCAACGAACAGTCTAGCGAGATGGGCTCTGGAGCCACGACCTGACTATAGAGCACAAGAAAGGAAAGTTGAATGTGGTCCCAGACGCTTTATCTTGAGTGTTCGAAGAAGAGGAATCTTCAATCGGGTCAGTGTCATGGTCTCGTTTTACCGGAGCCGAGTGGTACCGATAATAGCTGGCCAAAGTGGCCGAAGACACAAGAGAATACCCCAATTGGAAAGTTCTTCAAGGGAATTCGTATTTTTAGAAGCCCAAGGAGGAACTGGAGGGGGTATTCCATGGCGTAGATACCTGGGAACTTGTCGTTCCAGAAGAAAATCGTGAGGCGGTATTCCGTAAATGCTCCGATGCATCGCAGGCAGGGAACCACGGTGGAGAAAAGAGTTTTGACCGAGTAGACCGGTTCTACCATTGGCCGAAATACTATGAGCAAGTACGAGAGTATGTTTGTAGATATGCCATTCGCCAACAATGCAAAGTGGAGCAACGGTTGCTAGCAGGACTGATGGGAATACGGGAGATTCAAAGACCTTGGCAGGTTGTGGCCAGTGATATCACAGGTCATACTCATACTCCTTGTGCGCTTTTGGCCAAGGAGTATTTGTATATTTTGATATTTCAAGACCTCTTCACCAAATGGATAGAGATAGTTCCGATCCGAAAGGCAAATGCCAAGACAATCGTAAAAGAATTTAATGAAAGAATTGTATTGCCTGGGGTATTCTTATCCGACAATGGTACAGAATTCAAGAATAAGATGGTAGATGAATACCTCAAGGATCGGAACATATACCATACTAGTACTCCGTATATCATCCTCATGTTAACCCAGTGGAGCGAAAAAATAGGACGATTAAGACGATGATAGCGTCTTACATTAAGAAGTGGCATAGCCGATGGGACGAGAAAATCATTGAGTTTATGTTTGCCATGAATACGTCCAAGCAAAGCTCCAGAAAGGTCAGTCCTGCAATGCTGCTGTATGGCAGACAATCGATACCGCATAGAACCTTAAACGCCAATAAGAAGCAGCCTTCATAGAGAAATCTAGCCAGCAGGCTATGGAAAATTGGCAGGATAATATGACAGATTTAAAGGATCTACAAGATTGGGTTGGAAGAAATTCAAAAAGGCTGGGCTCTGACCAAAGTGGGTGGCTAACCGGAGGACCGGGCAACGATGGAAAATTCAAGGACTGAACGGAAGGCCAAGAAGAAGAAAGAGGAAGCCACGGTTGTTAGAGAGTGCTCGAAACAAGGCCAACAGGCTCCGGCGGGAGCTTGCGAAGGCATAGCGGTGGGAGGCAGAGGCAAGAGAGAGCTCCGCCCGGTCAGAAGCAGACGCAACTTCCCGAGCGGCAGATATTGCTGGAGAATATCGAAAACAGATCGGAGTCTAGCGACGTCGGGGAGGGGAGGGGGTATTATGGCTCGTCAGCTGCTCGCGTCGCGAAGGCGCAAGAGAGAGAGACGAGCGCGTAGGACGGCGGCGCTCCGCGTAGGCTGGTGCGGCGGCCGCTATGTTCCCGTTGGTTGCCTCTGCAGCATCCGCAACAGCTTCCACATCAGCAGCAGCGTCGTCGGTAGCAGCAGCATCAGTGCCGGCAGTGGTGACAAGCCAAGCAGCGGATGCGTCCAGGAAGCTCCAGGAAGCTGCGTCCAAGCTCCTCTGAACTGCGTGGTGCGCAGCGTACGCAAGTGTGAGTAAGTATGTGTGTGGCCACCGGCCCGAGCAACGCGCGCGAACGCGTCAACACTCGGCTTGCACGACCTTTCGCGTTTGTTTGCCTTGTATTTATTCATCGAGGGCAATAAATCCCGTTTGTATTTATTTTGTACATTTAATTTATTTTCCGGTTACGTTCAGTCTTCCCGTAATAATCGCAATACGATGGTGGAATCTGTCCAAAAAATGACGCGAGCAATTGGAGTCGAGAAGATTTCATTCGATTGCTTGTACAATTTCGTGAGTAATTGAGGGCCGCATAATTCTAGTCGTGGAAAAGTCGCGTCTCGTATTGGCGCGACTCTTGATTTTGAGCAAAGTAGCCGTACGAGCTTACTTTTAAGATCGTCAGTTGAGCGAATGTAAATGCAGGCGCCATAACCTAATTTGCTTGCGTCGCAAAACCCATGCACTTCTATGTGGTTCGGGTGGTTAATAAGAATTCGACGCGGTATGCTGATGTTTTGTAATGCGCCTAATTGTTCTGCAAAAATCATCCAACTAGAATGAAGTTCCTGTGGAACCGACTCATCGTCTGCGAGTTGTTGGAGAGTCCGAATCGCGAGGGATGGAGCGGAACCTACGCCAAATGTGACTGTATTCAATTCAAAAACACGCGTAACTCCATCGAAGGTCCAGAATATGCGTTGATAGCGCCGATCGTCGGGATGCAAGAGGATTTGGCGATACATCTTAGCGATGTCAGCGATCAAGACGAAACCGTAACTGTGAAAACGCAATAGATATTTGAAAAGTGGATCTTGTAAATTTCGACCTATTAACAAAGCGTCATTGAGTCATGTGCCAGTGTCTGTTTTGGCGGATGTGTCGAATACGACGCGTGTCTTAGTGGTGGCACTGGACTCCTTGATTACAGCATGATGAGACATGTAATATTCTTTAGTAGTTTCGTCTTCGACTAATGTCATGTGACCTAAATCGATATATTCTTGCATAACCTTATTATACTCCCTTTCGAGAGTTGGCCTTAAACTAAAGTGCCTGAGCAACGATTGAAAACGTTTTATTGCACCGTTTTATTGCGATTCTCCTAATTTAAACCCGTTTTGTTGGAAAGGTAGTCGCACGATGTACCGACCGATTGTGTCGCGCACGGTAGTATCGCAATAGTGCATCTCGCACGCCTCATCGCTGCAAGATATTTCGGTCCTACTGCTTATGCCCTCAATTTTCCAAAAGCGCTCCAACTGTTAGTCGGGTTCAGTTAAATTGCATGCAGCGGTGTGACGCGGAACCTGCGTGTCGAGACACCGGCAAGTACCCATCTTAATTGTGTTTTCTGCATAAGAAAATCGCGTCCATCATTTGAAAGATTAATCTGACCGATCGAAAATAATGATAATGTCGCGCCTGCTCCAATCAGTAAATCTAGTGGTTTTGGTATATGTAAGCAAGGGTCAGCCAACTTTACGTTCGCCGGAAGTTCGATTTGATCACGAGGAAATGCTTCATCGGCAACTAAGCCCGTGATTTTATGCACGATCAGGAAAGAAAGAGTTTTCTCAAATCTTCCTGAAGAAGATCGAAACGTAATTTGAGCCGTACCCCTAGCTATCGTATAAGTATCGTTAATCGCGTTAATCGATGTAATACACGATTTAATTGGAAGTTTCAATCGTTTCACCAACTCTTCGGTCGCGAAGTGTGTAAGTGGCACAAGTGTCAAGTAAAGCGCGAGCCCTAATAAGGGTGCCGTCGACAGCACGTGCTAACACGATAGCGCTCATCATGAGATCCGAGCGCAACGCACGTGAAATATGCGGCTAGTCATGCTGACTTTTTTGGTCTAGCGTTATCGGATTTCGCGTTCGCGCCCTTTGGATGTTTAGACTTAATTCGTTTTTCGTTGTGTAACAAGGTGTTGTGATACTTAATGTACTTCAATGTACGGTCCCATTCTAATCGAACCTTCGATGGGAGAGCCTTTTCGAGAAGACACACTATCATGCCTTCGTCTGGCACGACGCCTAACTTCTCAAGCATAGCCTTATGCTGTTGTGTGTCGTCCATAAGCTTTAAGAGCGATGCGGTTGCCGTGGAAGGTAAGGGAGTGATTTTGCAGCATTCGTTATCAAAGAATTCGTGATAGTGTTTTGAAATGAGAAGACGTTTTTTCTCGTATAATCTGACCAATAGATCCCACGCTCGCTTGTAATTTTCTGGGGCAATGAAAAGAGCGAGTTTATTTTTTGCACGGCCTGTCAAAGAGCTTCTTAGATAAATGAACTTTGCTAGATCGTCATTGTTGTTGCGAGCATTGATCATGGATTTAAACGAATTTTTAAACGAGATCCAATTGTCGTAATTACCATCGAATTTGGGTAGGTCGGAGACCGGTAATTTAACGGGTTTTTGTTTTTCTATTATTGTGGAATTAGAATATCCCGGAAATATTTGAGACACGTGCGCGTTTTGCAGTGACGTTCCGGGTCCGGCTGCTACAACGATCGATGACACTAACGCATAAAATGTATTTTGAATGTCAACAAGAATCGTGTCGTTTTCGTCGTTTTCTTCGAGTTCGACGTGCAACTCTTCGTACTGGTGAAAGAGATCTGTTAAACGTTGAACGCGTAATTTAATATTAGTGGCGCTAGATTCACCGCGATCCACGATCGCGCGCAAATTGGTCATTTGACGCTTTAAGTTGATGCGACGTTTCGCGAAGTTTGTTTCACGTTCCACCATGATTGATTAACTGTTTGTATGAATTAACTCGTGAATTTAATGCGAATTGAATCACAGATTGGCGAGCGTTTTATCGTTCAAAATAATGAAATTATAATTACGCTTTCGAATGTTAGGTATCGGATTACTTATCTTTGTTATCACTTGATCCTTGACTGGCTGGCAGGCTGAGAGTGAGATGCACCGGGTTCGAGGAGACGATGTTGATGAGGATGGCCGCTGTTGTCCACCTCACAGGAGGCACCAAAATGTTTTGTCGAAAACCTGTCCAAAGCGTGCAGAATTCCGTCGTTCAGGATGATGTTGAGGGAAAATAAATAAAACACTGCAATTTGGGCAATTGTGGGATATTTCCCTTTATTGCCCGAGTGAGAAAAAAGCCTTTCGGAATAAAAAACCCTCAGCCGTAGCCAGATGTTAATGGCGAAGTGTACAATTCAGATTGTGCAAGAATGTGTGAGTAGTGCACGTGGTGCACGTTGCCGGCCGGCGACCAACACTATGTCAAGATATGGTATCGAGAGAGCGCCCTGCCCTGACAAGGACAGGATCTCTCGAGACGATGTTGAAAGAGCGCCCAGATCTGATAGAAACAGGTTCTTTCTTTATTTGTGATTTGCGAAACGCGAGAGCCGTCGTTTGATTGACAATCAACAAAATGCGAAGAAAGACTGACGAGCGCGTCGCGACGAAATCTTCATACGAGCGATCCTCCCTTTTTTTTTGTTTCTGCCGAACAAAAAACGATTATCTTTGCGCGCGACTAGGCGTGAAAAATTCTGAATGATGTTCATATACAGGGTGATTCATTTTAATTGTCCCAGGCAAATATCTCGAAAAGTACGGGAGATGGAAAAAAAACGTTAAATGTAAAAGTTGTAGGGTTCAGAGGGGGAAATCCAATGGTGACCTTGACCATGACCTTGAGGTCAAGTTTCAAGATCATTTCAAAGTCAAAGTAGTTTATTTAAATAGGAACACTAACTTTTGACCTCGGAAATTAAAAGAGCGGAAAATTTTACATTCAAACATGATGTTATGTCATGGGGTCCAGTTGACCTCTGCAGTCGCATCAAGGTTAAATCAAGCTGTCTACACAATTCGTAGGCCAATATCTTGAAAAAAGCAAGGTTGAGAAAAACTTTAAATACCAATTTCCCCCTCTGAACCCTACAACTTTTACATTTAACGTTTTTTTCCATCTCCCGTACTTTTCGAGATATTTGCCTGGGGCAATTAAAATGAATCACCCTGTATATAAGTCTTCGATATAACACTAAAGTTAATGTTAATATCCATTATTTATTTAAGACTGTCTGTATTTTACGAAAAGTTGTTTGGGCCAATCAAAAACTGGACTTCACAGATCTGCGAGAAAACTAGATCTGAGATACCAGCTAATATGATAAGACATAGTAATGGTAACTGTTAAAAGTAAAATATTGCAAATATAATTTACGGTAATTATTTTTCAATTGCTTTTCGTCCTGTAACCTTCAAGCCCTGTTTATCATTTTATTCATCCATTTATTTATTTTTTTTTCTAAATCTTCCTTTTTCTGGAATTCTTCAATTAATTTCCTAATTTTTTCAAATTCTTTTAGTTCAAAGTTTTTCGTCTATCTGCTTTAGACCTTTTGCTTGATTACAAGACGTTTCGTTCTCCCGAATGTACGGATGCCTCGATTTTCGTAAAGGTACTCGAGGCAATGCTCGTAAACATTTAAACTTAGACTCTGGATTAACCTGTTCTTTTGAGTTTTGGTACGTCGTGAAAAAATACAATTATCCGTCTATTTTTGCTTTTTGTAATCCCTTTTTCATGACGTAACACCAGCAGCTAGCCAGCGCGGAAAGAAGCGGCTCAGGGCGGTGTTTCAAACACCTGGCGCCCGTTCTACAGGAAAAGACCCGGGCAATCGAGGTGCAACCTTTGTGGACGATGCACGGGAAGTATCGCGACTCTCGCGAACGAAGTGCAACGTCACAAAATGGCACCCGACCGACGTGGGGCCACAATAGATACGCGGCAATTGGACCGGAAGCAGTCATCTTTGCTTTGAGACGAGTGTTGGAAGTTTGAAATTTTTTATTGTGCGGCGTATCGAGTGTTAGAGTGTGAGAGCGCGTATGTGTGTTGAGAGTATAGAATTGCGTATAATTTAATCACTGCTTTTATTGCGCTGGGAAATTTTCCAGTGGTAGGTGCCCGACTCCAAGAGTGTAAGCTGAGTCACCATCTTGCGCGTGGTCGCCCGATTTTTGCGACCATCTTGATTTGATGAAATGTCGGTTTTCGCCAGTAATTTACTGAGGAACACCGACGGCCGATAAAATCGGGTGCAATGCACGGGTCAAATCGCCCTCTTTCGCACCATTGGTGTATATATTTTATTTCTTTTTTCTTTTTAACATTTTTAAAATTGAAATAAGGAAATTAAGTATCGCCTGTTTTTTGGTTTTCCCAATTGTCAGTCATAGCCTAATATTTAATGAAATTAAATTAAATTTTATGTTTATTCAATTTCTGGAATATTGCTCGTTTAGGGATTTTAGCGAAGAGTGAAGATTTAATACCGCGAGATACAGTCGCGACTTACAAGAACTGGCATCAAGAGCCCATTAAATCTATTTAGTAATCACTGAATAAATTAGAAAACAAGAACCAAAGAAATTAATAATTGCTCTCCTCAAGTTAGTACACCACCGAAGGATTTTATTTTTCAGGTCGATTAGAGTTTCGCGATTGCAGATTTTTATCGTCGAATCACGGTAGTATTTCGCGGAATTTTTCAGGAAGATTTTATTTCTAAATCAAGATTATTTCTTCACACAATCAATGCATCATCTGAAATTTGAAAATTTTTCCCCTTGTTTAGCAAATATGTATACGGTAATCGCCAGAATACTCATTTTATATTTCATATATTTATTTTGATTGGCTTGGCTACAACTTGGGAAATTGAAGTGTGGTGTTGCCTCGCGACTGATCCACCCCACCCTTCCCCGCTTACCGACCTTATACCTTTGCGCAGCCCCCCATACGAACCAAGAACAAATCTCCCCACAACTACGGCAACCACAACCAGGACCACAACCTCAGCTGCTACCATTACTGTCGCGACTCCAGTGAGCGCGACGGTGGCTGGATGCCGGACGACGACGGGCGGGCAGCGGCAAATTTTTCTGCAACACGATATACAAGAGCAGAATAACTGGAGGCTGCAGTCGCTATGTATGGTCGCAAAATGTGTGGACCCGCCGGCTACCACTAGAGGACAGCCGACGCCCTCTACCTCTCAGACAGCAGTGCAGCCCACCCCAGATCCCACCGACTCATGACATCCGACACCACCACCATCACCAACCAGGACTAGGTTAAACGCCAGTATTTCGGATTTAGATTGCAAGGAAAGTGGTAGTCAAGGAGAAGAATCTGGAGATGACGAGACGGTCGATGCGTATTACAAGTTACTCGCGACATTAGCCGAACAAACGGCTCACCTACAGAATCCTCCGCAAAGCCCAATACTGGAGTCAACGCGGAGAGATCACCATCGGAACTCCCTGCCCGTCAGGACAACGACTGGAGACAACAAGATTCCTATTGAGGTCCCGGAGGGTAGGATACCCTCACCGAGGCGCCAACAAACCAAGCAGATGTTGCCCAGCCCGCAAATTACCGGAGCCCCGAGAGACAGAGTCTGAAATGTCGTCCTCACTTACGGATTCTGACAGTGAACAGGATGGGCCGATTAAAGTGTCGCGAAGAAACCAGACGAGAAGACACGAGAACCGCGGCACAACTGATAGTTGGAAGTGCGTTAAGCTTTTAAATGCGCTTTTAAATGCGCTACCCAGCAACCTATCGAAAAGTGCCAGCACGCAGTTCCGCACGATGAGAGACGATATGCAGACATGGAAAGATTTTAGACGAGCGTTCAAGAGACAATTTATTGGCGAATGAACGGAACTTGACGTGTGAGAATATTTACACGAAAGAAGCCAAGGACCCGGGGAAAAGATTTCCAGTTACGTCGCGTCGATGAAATTCATCATCGCGCATTTCCGGAAGAGACCGCGGCTATAAGTACAGCTAGACACAGTATATTGCGGCCTCCTTCCGGAATGTTGTGATTACATGGAAGATAAAATCATCGACGGCTTCGAGGCATTGGAACGCCCAGGACGGCGCGTGGAGCGACGAAAGGAAGTCACCCGACGATACGAACCACCACCACCACCGCCAGAAAAGGCTAGATTCCCCAGCGGAGCTTTCTGGGACAAGACCAAGAGCGCCAAGGTTGCGATAGTTTCAGAAGAAATCTCTAGTACGAATCTAGAAGAAGTCGCGAGCACGACACCTTCGCCCCAAAAGAGTAAATCGGTCAAGAAGCAAAAGCAGAAAAAGAGCGACATGACGAAGAAGACGAGTAAGTGTAATGCTGATAGCGAAGAGGTTGCAGCAATACCTCCCTTGGCGGCAGTACTAGGGAGTGCCGCTCAGCCTCCTTGGCGGGCAGACCAGACTTCAGCAAGCCATTCGTCCAATGCGACGCGAGCAACTTCGCGATTGGGGCGGTCCTTACCCTGGAGAAGGAGGATGGTGAACATTCCATCGTGTACGTCAGTTGCGTCTTGACGCCCGCAGAGAGAAACTACATTTTGGCTCTCCTGTGGGCGATCGAAAAACTGATACCGTACCTCGAGGAGTATCACTTCACCGCAATCACTGATCACAGTGCCCTGCGATGGCTGCGCAATTTGACGGATCCCACAGGTAGACTGGCCCGTTGAGACTTCAAAATGCAACAATGGGACTTCAACATAGTTCACCGAAAGGGAGCTCTGAATCATGTCCCAGATGCCTTATTGCGAATGTATAAGGACGAAGTAGAGGTCGCAGAATTTGACGTAGTCGAAGACGAGTGGTATCTTAGACGATTGCGCGAAGTTGACGAGATGCCGATGAAGTATCCCGGATGGAAGGTAGACGCCGGATTGCTACACCGACATCGATCCGACCCACTTCTGGATCTGATCGCGACTCCAGAAGAAGGTTGGAGACTGGTGGTCCCAAAAGATCAACGCGATAAGATGCTACAGGAGGCATATCGGGCCTCCTCGTTTGGACATCTCGGAATTGAGGAAACCTACGACAGGGTGGCCCGGGAATACTACTGGCCTGGAGCTTGGCATGACGTTCACGACTTCGTAAGAAGCTGTCGCGAATGTCAAGAGTACAACACGTCCCAGTTCGCGCCTCAAGGACTTATCGACAAAAGGGTCGTCGAACGTCCTTGGTCCGGTTACGGTAAATGTCATGGAATTCCCTCCCAGTAAAAATCAATTCAAGTACCTCCTGGTTTTCCAAGACCTGTTCACGCGTTGAGTCGAGGTCAAGCCTTTACGTCGCGCCGACGGTAAAGCAATAGCTGCTGCGTTCGAAGAATTAGTGCTGTTCCGTTGGGAGACGCCGAAATACTTTCTGACGGACAACGGTCGTGAGTTTGTAAATAAGCACTTGACGAAGACGTTAGACGAATATGGCGTAAAACAGGTCACAACGCCGCCGTATCACCCGCAGGCGAATCCGGTCGAAAGGAGTAACCAAACTCTCAAGACTATGGACGCGACATTAGTTAAGACCTACCACCAACATTGGGATGCTTATCTTCATGAGTTTCGCCACGCGATAAATACGGCGATGCAGGCCTCGACCAAAGTTTCTCCCGCCTTCTTAAACTACGGCCGTTATCCGACACCCGTATGAAGTTTGAGGCAACGGACGGAGGGACATCTTCTCGCGCAAATCAGACCTAGGAATGAGTTGAACGCATAAAGAGATTGGATGCTCTGAGGGACTTAGTCGCGAAGTTCGTGGACGATTCGAAAGAAGTTCAGGCGAGACATTGTTTATCCGAAATTCGGCTAAACATCTGATTTTCGCGCCTCAATCTTTTCCGCGCAGAGACGCGCGAACCTGTCGAGTCCTATCGTCGAAGGCAAGTGACGCCGCTTGCGTCCGTTGATTGGCCAGTAGTCGGTGGCGGCTCGGAGGCGGGCGCTACGGTGTGGAGAGGGTTTTCAGTCTTTTCCGAACCGTCATCGGGATTACATACAGCATCCGATCGCGCGTGGAATCTTAACTAATTTATTCTTTTGTTATATCGATTTGGTTTTGCGCGAATTCGCGTGTTTTCTCGCGACACTCGTTCATCGGGGGAGTCGTATCGAACATCGGGCCGCTAACGCCTGTATGTTTGCCTCACGAGGAGGCGGTGATTATTAAACCATACTAGTTTGACTATTGCCTCACGAGGAGGCGGGGATTATCCGAACGGTCGTGGTCTCACGAGGAGACGGAGGGTGCCACGGTGCACGGAAAAAACGTAGTCGAGTAGGGGAATAGTACGCCGAATATCAGGCCCCGTGCGGTCGTCGAAACGTCGTGTGCGCGTTGAAAGTCGGTCACGATTTCGTTTTCCTTTACTTTTCTTTCTATCCTTTCTACGAGTGGCGAGTGATACTCCGGATTTCCCTTCAGGGTTTTTTCTAACTACGTTGGTTTTTTCCCCTTTTTTTTCGAGCCAAATATAATTTTCTTTTTGGCTCAAATTGGATTTTTTATTCATAATCTTTGTTCTTCCCTTCCTCTCAAATAAACTGCGTTACCTCGAAAGAAGCGGTGCAGTAATCATTTAGCCTAATACGGCTAAACATTTGGTGCCTACTGTGAGGTAAGAACTCTCGACTACTGGTTCGTTTAAAACGTGGACGAAAGCGCGCGAGATTTCTATTTTTGGCGGTGTTTGCCGCGGGATTCCAAGAATTTGCGCCGGTCGGGCTGGCGCGCTACAAAGCCAACCGTCAACGTCCCCCCTCTTATTTTCGCGAACGTGTTGCAACACGGCAAACCGCAGCGCTTCTTGTCGCCACATCGCGCCACGTATCGCAATTTCACGAAGAAACATTGATATCTTTGAAGGTCACGCCATCGTCACCACACCGAGTGCATTTCACCAAGTCATCTGCGCTTCGCATCCAAGGATACAGATAATTATTTTATCTTTTGTTAATAAACCTAGCGAATTAGTAGTTCGATATTAATTTTTTTAAATTGGTGCTATCTCGAAGTACCGGTACGTAATTTCATTATAACTAGGCGCAAATTTTAGCCGAATTCAAAATGTCTTCGCGGATTCCATACATTACGCAAAAGCGCAGCCCGTTATAAAGTCAGATAACCGCATTAAACACCGCTTTGTCGCAAAACAAGATCGACCAGTTGAATGCTAAAATTCGCTTAACTCGAATCACGGATTTATTTCATAGCTACGAGGAGTTACATGACGAATTAGCCGTAGTCGATCCCCAAAATGAAGGGATTACTCAAATTGACGACGTGCGCCACCGGTATTATGAGTTGGCGACTCGCATCAACTCCATGCCGACAGCGAGGGGCTCAAATCGACGCGAATCCGAGATCGGGCTACCCATGGGAGCTTCCACTTTCATGGAAAAACAGAAAATGCTAAAGCTTTCCGTAGTAGACGTGCCAAATTCAACGGAGATTGGGATGCGTGGTTAACTTTCCGAAACTCATTTCGCACGATGATAGATAGTCGTACGGATATCGACGACGTAGTAAAATTTCACTATTTAAAGCGTGCTTTGATCGGTGACGCTCTCAAAAAAATTACCATCTACGATGATGCGAGCGCGGAAAGTTACAAAGATTCGTACGACCACAAGCGTATTCTTGTCGCTAAATACCTCGACGCATTAATCGATACGGCGCCGATGACCGAAACGATGGCGCAAGATCTATCAAACCTTGTCGCGGACGCGCGACAGCATTTAGGCATGTTGAAACTGCTTGACGTGTAGATAGACGATACGGTTGTCGTGAGAATTTTGGAAAGAGCGCTACCGACTGAAATCCGTAAGAAATAGGAGGAATCCAGGACGTTGAACGAGACTCCTAGGCTAAATGACTTTTTTACCTTTGTAAAGACAGCGTTGTTTACTTCATCTACGATGGAAACCGAATCGCGACGTGTGGAACTCGAAAAAGGCGGAGTTAAACGGTCGACAGATAAAGACGCAAGCGCGACTGCTACTAAGCATACAAAGGGAAATAGCGGCGCTCGCTCAATTTTACGGCTCCAACTGCGGCATGCGCTCAGAGCGGTGGCCCTCATCACGTATACAGTTGTCCCGCGTACGTCACGGTGCCACGAATGTCACGGGACGATGGGAAATCATCGCTAGCAAAGGGTTGTGTGCCAATTGCTTGCGCATACACAAAGATGAATGTAGATCAATAAAATGCAAAAAATGTGGCGGATTTCATCATACCTCGCTGCACAACGATAACTCATTCGCTACCTCGAAATCCTCCTGCGACGAAAAACGTTCGCAAGCTCCAAGCACATGACTACGCAACATCGTCTTAAAGTCACTCGCGCATATTCCGTACCCGCAACTAATGACGAGCGCACTAGTTTTAACAACGAATAACGAGGGTCGTCAGTGTGAAGTAAGAGTATTATTGGACACATGCGCGACCGCGAATTTCGTCACCGAGTGCTTTGCGCTACACAAGTTTGCTCTGTCCCTGTTTGCGCGATTTGCGCGAGTGTATACCCGATGAACCCTTTCCTCGCGAATATTTTAATATCCCGTTGAACATTAAATTGGCCGATCTTTAATTTCATGTTCCGCGCGCGGTTGACATGTTGCTCGGATCCGGAACAACCTTGTCATTCTTTTTAGTGGGTGAAATTAAAATTTCTCGCAAAAATTACGATTTAATATTGCAGAAAACCGTTTTAGGGAGGACAGTCGCAGGGAGCGTCGATAACGGGAACGTGTCTAAAACCGCGCGGTGTAAATTTAGGGACTTAAACGAACAATTGACAAAATTTTGGAAAATCGAAGAGATCGAAGAAAATCTCCCTTTATCCGAAGCAGAAGCCTTCTGCAAACAACATTATCGCGAAAATACTGCGCGGCAGGCATGCGGACTTTACGTCATGAAAATGCGTTTTAAAAACGAGCACGATTTAGGAGATTCTCGGCATGGAGCCCTACGTCGGTTTCATGCTCTTCAAAGAAAGTTACGCGCTGATAAAAAACTGGGCGATGAATATTTTAAGGTCATGCGCGAATACATCAACTTGGTCCACATCACACCTTTGGGAAAAAGAAAATACAAAGAGTTTAACTGGTCGCGAAGAGTACTACTTGCCGCTTTATGCCGTGGTAAAGCCGTCTAGTAGCACAACCAAGGTAATTTGCTCACGGGGGCTAATACCTTGGATGAAATGTTGGATATCCGTGATCAAATCATCAAATTGCTTGGACGTGGCGGGTTTAGACTTCGACAGTGGTCCTCAAATCATCAACACGCTTTGGATACTCTCGATGAAAAAACGTTCAAACTCGACTGCGCAATCGAAGAAAAACCAGTCGCAAACACCTTAGGTATAGGATGGGATTCGCGACCGAACGAGTTGACTTATTCGGTAAAGACGATTGAATTCCCTGCTAAAATCACAAAACGACATGTTTTATCAGAAGTAGCAAAATTTTCGATCCTTTGGGTCTGCTCGGACCGGTAATACTGTACGCTAAATCAATGATTCAAGATTGCTGGAGAAAAAAATGCGATTGGTACGAGTCGTTATCGCAGGAATTAAGTACGCGCTGGGTAAAATTCACGAGTCAGCTTAATTCCCGTCAAAATTTCGCTGTGGATCGCAGGTTTTTGATAGATAATCCTCTCGAGATCGAAGTACACGAGTTTTGCGTATACGCTTGATTAGTGCAAAATTGCGAGTTGCGCTTTTAAAGTCGAAAACTATCCCTCAACTCGAGCTTTGCGGCGCCTTGTTGCTCCCGCGATTGTACAAGGAGACCGTGCCGGCATTCGAATTCACGATTAGTCAAACTGTTTTTTGGTCGTACTCTACAATACTACTGCACTGGATTCGAAGGCCGGCGAGTTCATTGAAGGTGTTTGAAGGAAATCGAGTAAGCGAGATACAAGCATTAACCGATAAGGTGTCCTGGCGACACGTTCGGACGCACGACAATCCGGCCGATGCTCCTTCGCGCGGTCATTGCCGGACGAATTTTTACGAAATCAAATTAAATGGCTGCAAGATGCCGCTTGGCCTACGCAGCCCGCCAGCGATTAATGAAAATCCCGTATTTGCTCAAATGGGAATAGATTTTTTCGGTCCGATTTATATAAAAGAAAAGAAATTCCGTAATCTGCGGAAAATCCGTGACTGCGCATAAAGGCGTACGGGTGTGTTTTCGTGTGCATGGCCACGAAGGCAATTCATATCGAAATAATCAGTGATTTGACCACGGAGGGATTCTTGGCGGGTTTTCAGCGTTTTACGGGCAGACGAGGAATCCCGGTAGAGGTTTTTTCCGACAACGGAACAAACTTCGTTGGAGCGAATAGTCAGCTGTAGGAAATGCACACTTTGTTGAACTCTGTCCAATTTTGTTTACAAGTCGACGCTTTTGCCGTTTCGAAAAACATTCATTGGCATTTTAACCCCCCGCTCTCTCCGTATTTCGGCGGATTATGGGAAGCGGGAGTGAAATCCTTCAAACGCCATTTTAAGCGCGTTATTGGCAAACAGCTTTTATCTTTTGAGGAAATTAACACCCTGTCAATCGAGATCGCGGACACCCTTAATTTTCGGCCCTTATATAATTTCCACCGATCCGAATGATTCTATCGCGATGACACCGGCTCATTTTTTGATCGGTCGGCCACTCACAGCACTTCCGGAAACTAATTTAACTGACATTCCAGCTAATCGTCTATCCGCCTGGCGCTTCATCACCCGAGTCAGACAAGATTTCTGGAAAAAATAGCAACTGAAGTACCTCAACGAGCTGCAAAAGCGCTTCAAATGGCTCCATTCAAATCACCAACTTATGAAAGGCTCCGTTGTCTTATTAATCGACAAGTCTCTCCCTTGTATGCGCTGGCGGCTTGGAACAATCATCGAAACGCATCCTGGTGATGATGGCATTCTACGAGTAGTCACCGTAAAAACGTCGCAAGGAACTTACAACCGCAACGTGACGCGGCTCTGTCCGTTGCCTAACGATCAAGATGAATAATTTAAAATTTGTATTTTGTAACACCGCCACTCGTATTCGGCTAAACGTCTGATTTTTGTGCTTTAATCTTTTCCGCACCGAGACAACACGTTACATTTACGTAGGGGACTCGGTGAAGAGACGTGAACACCAGGGATGTGCCGTGGCGCAGAGTTCCCCTTGCGGATACATTCGACTTTCAATACTCAGCTTTCATTCACCCTGAGGGCGTCACACATTCTGTAGACATTTACTCCACCTCTGGCCTTCCAGTCTACTGTCGTTCACTTACCGAGAAGAGCGTGATTGCTATCAGTTGGAGGCTCATACATCAGTCGGAGACTCCGTCCATAGCTTCTCGACTACTTAACTATGTCCCATACATTCATACTGGGAGCTCCACTTCTTTTATACATATACGCTACTGACACATTTATACTGCACTTGGTGGGCACCAGCTTTTGTCTTACACTGTCCCTCAGCCCCCAGTCAATGTGAGGTGTCGTGTACTAGGGCCGAAGCCGACTCTCACTTCCAGTTAAGGTATTGGTCACCCAGTGCTTCAACAAAGTGGGGTCGCCAAATCCCCAGAGGACGGACCCCGTCTGCTCAACTATTCAGGTACCCGGGGACGTTACTCCCTGAAGCATCCGGGTGATCGCACTGCCCCGCACAACCACCTCTTTTATGCAACACCTATTTATCCCTCATAGTAGTTTTTAAACAAATCTTCCTTTCATAACAAATCTTCTTTTTCTACATTCAAGGACAAACTTTCATTCATACGCCACTTCAACTCAATACAATCTTTAACGCATTTACACTTTGTCCATTTTTCATCCACTGTTGTCCCAACAACACAAACATTCTACATGGTTGCACGGGAACACTGAGTCAGTTAGATGACCTCTGGGGGGGACGGGATCGGGACTATCGGAACAACTGATTAATATAGGAGCAGAACCAAGCTATTATGTTCCATTGTTTCCTTTGGCAGGAGTACCAACAAGAACAGGCGCGGAGATAAATGCTAGTAACAGTTGTGGGCCGGGACGCGACTCGGGGAAGGGAGGTGCGCGCGGAAATTCGGATCATGACAATTGCGGGCCACCCTTTCTGTGGGTTGTGTGACCTTGACGACGGTGAAAGGGTTTGAGTCTCGTCAGGCCATTTGGGCCACATAACCCTACATCGTCTGACAGGAGTGTGACAGGGACGGAATCTCCGTTAAAAGGGCTCTTCATTGGATGTGGTGTCTGTATGATGTGAGTTTATAAGGGGGGCGTCTAAAGGCACTTGTAGACCTCAAGGCGTCTCCCCGGGACAACGGGTGCTCGGTCCTGCCTTTAAGGCTGGGGAGCATATGGCTTAGGCTGGCGAAACGACCAATGAACAAACCTCGTGGTGGTCGGTTAGGGCCCCACGATACACTTACACACACACACTCACACTTACATGGCGGGGATCTCTCGGTGACGTAGGCTGGGCCACTGCTAGCCTGGAGAGGGTAGCATCTTGGCGCAGCTACTGAGCGTACAGGGGATAAACTAGGATGACACGGTTAGGCCGCCAGACAGGACAGGGGCCCAGGTCACGGTGCAGCTGATGGGACCGGCTGCCCTATCATCTGGCGAAAAATCCCCTTCGGTCTAGTAGTGCCGAATGGCGACCGGGTAGGGACCTGTTGGATCGGGGGGGGGGGGGGGGGCTCCTCCGAGGCCACAGTGCTGTTCCGGGATGCAGCTGCCGAAGGGCGTTTGGTGGTGTCTCACACTTGCGTTTCCGCGTCTCATTGGCCATCACAACTTCACATACACTTTACAATCCACCCAAAACAATTCATCCACTCAACATGGGCAACACAGATAAGGAAAGCGAGTTAACCGTGACATCTCGCGACGAGCTTCCTATCTCAAATGGACTTCCTACTATGACAGGGCTCTGGACCCGGGACTAGTGTAAAAAGAGAGGTTTCGCAGATGGAAGTCTGTGCACCGACTGAGGCGATTTTCCACTGTCCTTTAGGCAGTGGTATATCGCTGACCTCGGGAGCGCAGTTAGATACTGCGAACTTAAGAAAAAAGAAAATCACATGGCCGAAAGGAAGAGACGGCAAAGGATGCAAGAGCGGGCAGACCAAGGTGAACCGGTAACGGGACCGTCGAAGCCTGAAGGTACCACTCCCCTGAGGGTCCCTGGGGATTCTCTGAAAAGAACCCGGGAGGAAAGGTCATCCGGTGACTCTACCCCTCGGCTATTTAAGAGGTGCGCATGTATGAGGCACAGGGGACGTTGTCGTCAGAAAAGGCGATCGACAACAGAGCTGACGGCCACATTCCCCGTTTTAAGGACAATTGGCTGCTACGGGCGATGAAAGACTGAGACTGCCACAGGAGAGGGCAGCTCAAACTGCAACCAAGGTGAGGAACTCTTGGAGTATCTCTGCACGATGGAGCTTGATATCCTCAATAGAGGCAGGGTTCCGATTTTCAGAAATAACAAGAGGGAGGAGGTCACAGACATTACTCTAGCAACGAGGGGCATCTTCCCAATGGTTCGGAGATGGAGAGTATCGAATGAGGTCTCCATGAATGACACAAGCAGATCCGCTTCGAGTTGGGGAAATTGACCAGAGATGATCAGATGAGAAGAAATCCTAGGAAGACAAAATGGGATTTGTACTGCAGTTATCTAAGGGAGAGACTCCTGGCAAAGCATGTAAGTTGAAGAATATAGAGGAGATTGAAAGGTACTGTGGCAGAATACAAGCAGCCATAATAGGAGCCTTTGAGGATAGCTGAAAACTAACAAAGCGCAAACAGGGCAAAATGACACCCTGGTGGAATCCTAGTTTGAGTACACTACACAAGATGATCTGTAAGCTGTTCAACAGGTGGTAAAAGAGAAGAGGCTCTGAGGAGTTACTGTCTTAAAAAAAAAAAAAAACAGGCGAGAATACAAAAAAGCTCTTGAGGCAGCTAAAAAAGAAGGCTGGAAGCACTACAAAACGGCTAGGCTGAACCGAATCCTGGCCAGGCCGTCAGCAGCCTGGTGCTCTCAGCACCAGATCAGGAAATCTTCAGGGGAGTGGGCGTCTGACAACATGGAGGCTCTCGAGTGTTTTTTGTCGGCTCACTTTCCGGGATCAAACTCACAGTCATACACTCTGACAGTAGGGCTGCCATTGCGGCTCTTAGTAAGGTGGCAATCACCGCATATGAGGTACTTGCGTGCAGGGCATCACTCAACAACTTAGCGAGGAGATGCGGCGGGGATTAGAGCAGATGCCGTCGAGACGGCTCTACCAAGCTGTGAGATTGATAGTAGAATCCAAGCTTGGATTAGAATGGAGTAGATAAGAAAATGGAAGAGGCACGGGAATTGTAGACATACAAAAGTGTTAATAGTGGAGTCTGTCCCTAGCACAAGCGGGTCGTCGAAAAACTAGGACCTCCAGGGTATAGAGAAGCGAAAGGAGAACGGGAAAGAACGGCAGCAACCAATATGGTGCACGTAGAAGTCAACGGACGAGAATTGGAAGAGTTTTTGCAAACTGTGGGAAGCGATGAAGCAAGAAATGCGAGATCTCGGGCGTCCCGGTACGGGATATTCCAAGTCTCTTCACCATGTCGGAAGGTGGCGGGGTGTCGTCGTGGACAAGTCTCTTCGAAGCATTGGCGATCGAATGACTGGCTAATCAATTTAGGCAGTATAGAGAACCTCCTGATGGTGCCAGAAGTAGGGGCGTCTTCTACGAAGTCAGAAACAATTAACGTAGGAGGGACCGTGGAATTAAAACGATTTCGATATGTTACGGAGTTTCGCCATCCGTCGGATCCGGGGAGTGGTTCAGATCGCCGTTTTCTTGTGGAGATAGTACTTTTGGGGATGAGATTATCGGCGTTAGTGGACTCGGGAGCGTCAAGAACGTAGGTGGGATCAAGGTATCGTAAAGTCGATCCTGATCGAGAAAAAAAAATCACATCAAACTTATCAAGAATGGT
The DNA here is from genome assembly GCA_018906775.1 of Sycophila sp. Sp_5. Classification (NCBI taxonomy): domain Eukaryota; kingdom Metazoa; phylum Arthropoda; class Insecta; order Hymenoptera; family Eurytomidae; genus Sycophila; species Sycophila sp. Sp_5. The sequence goes on along the minus strand of JACCID010000263.1, from coordinate 42,822 downwards.
TCGTGATTTTTTTTCTCGATCAGGATCGACTTTATGATAAAAGGTTATAGAACAAAACGTGGTTATAATTAATCAAAGAATACGTGTGAGTTTTTCTAGGATTTTTGGAGCGATTTTATAATTTTTCAAAAAATGGCCATATCCAAAAAACCAAAAGTCGCTTCAAAAATTCTGAAAAAATTCACACGCGTTCTCCGATTAATTCTAAATACTTTTTGTTCTATAACTGTTTTTTGTAAAGTCGATCCTAATCGAGAAAAAAAATCACGAACCTATTTGATAAGTTCGGTGGAAAAGGGATTGTTCGGATGGCCGCCATTTTTAATTTCGGTACTGCAACTGTTTTACAATATAGTATACATGCTATTGACCAAATATATACGTGTTAGACGTACGAGCGAACTCTCCATTCAAAAATTTGAGCCAATCAAATTTTTTTTTCAAAAATTCACGTTTTTTGCAAAAAATTGTTTATAACTTTTTATTGTTAAATTTTTCAACAATACTAGTACTGGATTCTGAAAGGACATTAAATTTTACGTTAAAAATGGTATCTCAAGAATTTCTTGAACCATTTTAAGATAGTGATACACACCGATGAAAATGTTGTCGAAAAATGGGCAAGTTGGGCGTTAAAGGGTTAAGCGAGTGCTAGGCGAGGTGGGTATCGGGAATGAACATGTACTCGGGACGACGCAGTTAGCAAAACATACGACCGATGTTCAAGGACATAGCGCAATTATACAGCGGTATTATTCGAATGAATGAGGTTACAAAAAAGAACGCGTATCCATTACCACTAATGACCGCAATTTGAAACCAATTAAGACGAGCAAAATATATCACCACTTTTGATCTTAATCAAGCTTATTTTCAGGTACCACTCGACGAAGCTGGTAAAGAGTATACAGAATTCACGGTAACGGTGCGTGGGTTATTTCAATTTACGCGGAAGCCCTTCGGGCTGAATAATGGTTCAGCGACGTTTCAAAGACTTATGGATGGAATGGATGGATGGATGGACTTATGGACTTATAGATAGAAGAATTATCACCCCTGATTAGAATTGCCCCTGATATGGACGAGCATGTTTACTGATATTTAGATGACATAGTGATAGTCTCTTAGACGCTCGATGAACATGTGTACTGGCTCCGAATGGTATTGGAGGCCGTGAAGGCTAAGTAAAATATCTGGGATATTTAGTGGACAAGAAAGGCCTACGTGCCGACCAGTCAAAAATTTCTGTGATTGCCGATTAACTGGTCCCAAAAAATCTGAAACAGCTGCGTCGTTTCATCGGGATGACATCATGGTATCGTTGTTTTATAGACAATTTTGCGTCGGTAGCGGAGCCGCTACATAATCTCAGGAAGAAAAGCAATCGCTGGTTGTGGGGAGAATCAGAGCAGGAGACGTTTGATGCGCTCAAGAGAGCGTTGACCTCGGTTACGGTGCTGGCATAGTGCCGTTTTGTTTACAAACAGATGCGAGAGCGTCTGGATTAGGAGCAGTACTTACGGACGCGTTATCACCTATGTTCGAGAGCGAGGAGGAGGCGCTGAGCACGATTGCTGAAACGGAGGAATCGTGGTATGTGAAACGACTAGCGAGGGACTACTATCGTATGTGCGTAGCTGCGAGACACGTCAACAGGTAAAAGTTGATCAAAACAAGCCAGCTGGCTTAATGGGGCTGCATACCGTCGAAGAGCCGTGGGCTATCGTGTCCATGGATAAAGCAGGGTCGGAACCTAGAAGCTCAGTATGTCTTGGTGTTCAAAGATTTGTTCACCAAATAGATCAAGGTGGTAGATCTACAATAAGCTAACGGGAAATCCGTAAATAAAGCGTTTCAAGGTCTAATTTTATTCCGTTATGGCGCTCCAAAATTAATTACGAGTGTCACAGATGAATTTAAAATCTTACATATTCCACCTTATCACGCCCAGGCTAATCCCGTAGAGCAGATAAACCAAATGTTACGGCAAATGTTAGTGTCTTATATAGAGAGTGACCATTGACTCTAGGATGAAGATTTGGTGCAGTTTCGGTTTGCGTTCAATACCGCGGTACAGCTGTCGACGAAGTTATCGCCGGCCTTTTTGAATTTCGAACGATAATCGTATCAATTTGCCATCTCCAAGGAGCGAGGTGACGCAAGCTGCACAGACAGTGGTGGCCAAGATTGGTCAGATGCTCCAGCGGTTTTAAAGCAAAACAGTAACGGTAACGCACAAGTTTCTAGGAAAGGAGGTAAGACCAACAAAAACCAGCCTGGAAAGGGGAAGTCAGATAACTTTTACAAGAAAAAGGGCAAAGAGTCTCAAAATCTAGTCCCAGAAGGCTAGACTTGACAAAGTGTCTAGTATGCGATGTTTGCGGCAAACCAGGCTGGATTAAGAAGTACTGTCCTGACGGTTCGAGAAACGAGAAAAAGGGCAAATAGAGGGAGTCCTGTCCGCCCATGTCTTCCAAGAGATTCCACCGATCGCAGGTGCGAGAAGCCTAAGTGTTATTGATCAGGGTGAGCCGAAGTCAAGCCCTCTTCCGGAATCTTCGGCAATTACCGGAGATTACCTGCGCCTCGAGAACGAATGTCTTTCAACCTCACAGTAAGGAAGAGAGATTTCCGTCAAGAAAGGAGGAGGCTAAAATGACGGCGAATAAAGAGCCAAAAATTGCTGAATCCTCCCAGGAAGAGCCTGACGATGGATCCTGGGAGGACAACTCTGAAGGAGAGATTGGTGGAATAGACTACCGTACCAAGGACAAAACAAGGTGCTGGCTCCCGATTGAGGTAGAAAATTATTGGATGAGGGCACTATATAACCCTGGAGCTTCTTGCTCGACTTTTGCAAAGTAAAGGCATAATAATATATGGAATGCATACTTCGGGAAATCAAGAAGGCAAATTTAGCACGACATTGGACATCGGTTCAGCTTATCATCAGATACCGCTGACTAAGATAGCAAAATCATTATTTCAGTGTAAGAGAATGCCTTTCGGTTTATCCAATGCAGGCGCAACTTATCAAAGAATTTTTGACAGTCTAATTGGCAAGAAATTAGAGCCATTTGCTTTCGCCTATCTGGACGATATTATAATCGACTAGGAAACATTTGTGGATCACCTTCAATACATAGAGATTTTGTTGAACCGTCTGAAGGAAGCCGGAGTCACGGTAAATAAGGAAATGAGTGTTTTCTGCCGATTGGAGGTGAGATATTTTAGATACCTGGTTAACCGGTGTTCGTCCTGATCTGGCCAAAATTAAATCGATAAAAGGTTATCTGTCTCCCAAGAATATCAAACAACGGAGAAGATTCATGAGAATAGCGTCAGGGTAATGCATGTTTATAAAGAACTTTGCGAAGATAGTGAAGCCAATGTCGCGTCTCCTACAGAAAGAGGAAAAATACCAGTGGAGCGAAGAGCAACAGACTGCCTTTGAAAAGGCAAAGTGCTTCCTAATATCAGCGCCAGTTCTGCAAAGACCGCAAAAAGCGGGCAGTATATAAACCACACAGATGCAAGCAATACTGGCATTGGGGCCATCCTACTCCAAGAAATTGACGAAGTAGAAAGATACCTAAAATTTGCGGGTAGGACGCTTATACCAGTAAAATGGGATTATACGGTGACTGAGAGGGAATGACTCGAAGTCGTGTGGGCCATTATGAAATTCCGGCTGTACTATGAAGTGTATCCACTCAAGATAGTAACGGTCCACAATTCATTGAAATGGCTACAGTCGATGAAGATTCCGACGAACAGATAAGCGAGATGGGCTCTGGAGCTTCAAAGGCACGAACTAACCATAGAGCATGGGAAGGGAACATTGAATGTGGTTCCGGACGCTTTATCTTGGATGTTCGAAGAAGAGAAATCTACAATCGGGTCAGTTCCATGGTCTCATTCTACCGGAAATGAGTGGTACCTAAAACAGCTTGTCAAAGTATCCGAAAATCCCAGAGAACACCCTAAACGGAAAGTTCTGCAAGGTAACTTGTATTTCTACAAGCCCAGGGAGGAACTAGAAGGGGGGTTCGATGACGTAGATGCCTGGAAACTTGTGGTTCCAGAGGAAAATAAAGAGGTGCTACTCCGTGCATGCCACGATTCACTGGAGGCAGGACATCTTAGTCAAGAATAGACTTTTGACCAAGTATTATTGGCCGAAGTTCCTATGAACAAGTACAAGAGTATGTTCAAAGTGTAAAAATGGTCGACAGAAGGACTGATGGGAATACGGGAGATTCAAAGAATTTTTTGCGATTCGGCGTGCCTGAAGTATTCTTATCCGACAATGGTACGGAATTCAAGAATAAGTTGGTGGATGCATACCTCAAGGATCGGGTACCTTAGAACATATATCATACAAATATTCCTGTATATCATGTCCAAGCTAACCCAGTGGAGTGAATGAATAGGACGATTAAAACGATGATAGCGTCTTATATCAAGAAGCGATATAACCGATGGCACGAGAAAATCGCAGAGTTTACGTTCGTTGTGCATACTTACAAAAAAAGATCCACAAAGATCAGTGCTTCAGTGCTACTGTATGGCAGACAACCGATACCACCTAAGACCCTTGAACGCAAACGAGAAACAGCTACTGTAGAAAAATCTAGCTAGCATGCAATGAAGAATTGGCAGGACAACATGGTGAATTTAAGGGATCTATAGGATTGGGCCGGAAGAACTGCAAAATCGGCCCAGGAACGATACCCTACTGAAAATGGGTGCGTAACATTTTACGAGACAATTCGCGCGAATTTTTGCGCGACTTCTTGCGCGACTTTTCGCGCGATATTATCGAGCCAAAAGTGGCGCAAAAAGTAACGTAGAAAATTGCGTTCCATCGAAAAAAAATTCTTTAATAACGAGTTTATCCACATTTTGCACAGCGTTTAGTCCTTTATAAATAAAAAAATTTCAGATCAGAGTTTGGCATACGATCTCACGTAAGAACTTACGTAAGAACTTACGTAAGATCTTACGTAAGATTTTTCAATGGGGAAAGAAAATATTTTTTTCAAATTAATAATAATTCTTTTTTTAACTTATCTAACAATTGTGACGTGTATTTCCGCGCAGATGAGGTTCCCCCAGGCAACGAGGACGCCGATCGACGCCACGCAATCGCGCTAGCTAATTATTTATTTTTAATACTAATACGACGCACGTTTCCGGAGGTTTCGCGGCTGCCACATCGCGACGACGCCACGGTGAACACACCCGGAGCACAGACGAGAGGAGGAGAGACGGCGCGACGTTCAGCGGGTTCCCCGGCTGTCACCGGCTACATGAAGACGACGTCCACACGAGGCGGCGAGTTATCTGACAGCCCGGCACCCTAACCCTAACTGACACACAAGGCACACTTGGAGCGCTAGGGAGCAGCGCCGACGACACGCACACTCACTCGCACACTCAAACAACCGGCGAAGCAACCACGAGAGGGCACGACGACCTGGACATCGGCAGCGAGAACATCAGATAGGCGGCAAACGAAGATGCGGCGAGCACGTGTTGCCCGCCTAGCGCAGCACGTGTTGAAGCGGGACGGCGCGAGAGGCGCGCGTGCGCCACGAACGAAGGCGCCGCTCGAGCTCGCCGAGCTCGAATATAGGCAGGGCCGTACGGAGGACCCGCGCCTCCGCCCGCGCAATTAATGCAAGCGGTGGCGCAGCGCACGCTCGCCATATTCGCGAGTCCTCGCGTACACATGGCTCCTCCGCCATAATGAAAGTACTCGCGGGCCGTCAGGGAATAGACGGCGCGTGCGTCGCGACTAAATTGTCCTACAGGGCGATTCTAGGCGCGATAACGAAGTACTCGCGCGACACCTCACGTTCTCTTTCGTTAATTAGGCCGATTGAAGAGAGACACTAATTACGAAGTGCGAGTGCGAGTGAGAGGGCCAGAGACGCCAAACCTGCGTCCGAGATCGCCATCTTTCGAAGCACACTCGTTGCCTGGATCGCTACCACAGCACACCCCCATCTCGAAGCTCCCTATCTAAGTCGTATTGAGAAGTCTGTAGAGAAGTAGAATCGTGTTGCGAAGTCAAGTCGAGAAGTCGGAGTCTAGTCTAAATCGTCAGTCGGTCAAGCGTAGGAGAGGACGTCTGTCGAGGAGGCGAGAGAAGGAGGCCGGTGAGTGGAGCAGAGTATTCGGCTGAGAGACGATCGTCGCCGCTGCGCAGGTGAGGTGTCGACGGAGTGCTGTAACGCGGGTAAGTCAGCCGTCGGGAGGCTGGTTTGTCGCGAGGGTGCCGCGGTCCGGAACGCGAGTCGTCGTGAAGTAGAGTCGCCGCGTGTAGTAAATCTTTGTCGAGTAGACGCGTATGTAATTTGCGATTGTGTGGCGTACAGGACGCGTTAATTAGCGAAGTACCAGCGAGGCCTTACATTTATAAGAGAATTTGTATTGTCGTAATAAGAGCCAGGGAAGAGGCGAATAAATAGATTAAAATTAGCGACGTTGTTTTATTTACGAGAGAGTGTGTTTCGTGTGTGTGAACAGTCCGGTTGTCGCGGATAGCCGTACCTCGTCGGCTATCGAGTCTAGTTCTCTAGCTCTCCTAGCAGCTAGCCAGAGCAGAAGGAAGGAAGCAACCCGGGGCGGTGTTTCAAACACCTGGCGCCCTTACAACGAAAAGTCCCGGGCACTTGTGGTGCACCTCGTCGCTTTTTGTCGGCGTTGTTCGGGGAAGCCTCGCGAATCCGGCGGGTGAAACGCAACGTCACACAATATATTGTTATTATATTATTTTAAAAATATATTGTCGCCTTTGTTGTTTCAAGAATCCCCTATCCTCCCCGTTGCCATAAATTTATTTTAATAATCTTATTTATAGAGATACCTGGGGGAAGAAATTTTTACTCAAAATAAACGGTGGGAGATAATGAAGCTGCGGAAAAAGCCATCTCTTTTTCTACGCGATCTCGCACTATGTCTTTGGGACGAATACGATCTTTGCAACCGTGCCCTTTACCTTGAATCCTAGGACCTTATACCTAGGATCATTGAAAAACAGAAACTGCGGTTGTTAACATGTAAGAAATATATTTATTCCCGGTTCAACCACGGCTTATACGCTCGTACACTACGGTAGAATGTTCTAAGAAAATTTTGTGATGGATAGAGAAGCTAATATTAAGACTTATTCCCTTTTGACGTTTTGCAATGTGATGGATAATTATCGAGTTATTGTCAATTGAAGATTAGGTTAATTGTAGACCCATCAGAGTTTTATAACGACTCTGCTAGACGGAGCGTACTCAAACGAGGAACGCTGATGCCTACAAACTGGTCCTCTATCTTTCATTAAAGATTCCAAAATCTATTTTGAAACACCATCTGCTACTATTTATTTTGTAAATATTTATAATTGAATGTAATTTTATATTTTTCAAATCTGTATTCGGATTTTCGAGACCACTTGAACATTTCGACCTCACAAAAATGACAACATTTATTAAAAACAACGTATATTTTACGCCATAAAATTTATAAACTCAAAAAAGAGTTTATAAAGGCGCAAGGAGGTGAGATGAATAATCCGCCTGGAAGGCAAATGCGATATTATAATGTATGATGTACTAATAAAATTATTTTTTGATATTTAATAGTTTTATTTTATATTAAAACCATGTATATCTACAAGAACGTAAATCGAAAGAAGGTTACCAAGGTTGCTTGTATATAGGCTGATGTAATAAATAAAACTAATTAAAACTAATTGAAAACATCTTTTAAAATTTTGAATATAATATTAAAATCTAAAGTTTTTACAATTTAAAACATGTTTTATATATTTTAATTAAAGCACAATTACAAGCTTTTGCAATATGTTTTTAATACTATCTCAACTTAAATTTAAACATTTAAGTTCATTTGCCAAACTATATATTGAAATTTTTTTTCGCGGAGATTTATTTTCTAGACTTATACATTTTTCAAACTGTGGGACTAATTACATTATTAATATATTAGAGTTGCGTTTGTATTACATCAACCGTTTATTTATTGTGAATAATTCTAAACTTGTCATCAAATATTTTTGTACGATGATCTATATATTTTTTTAATTGTACTAACAGAAATAAAATATATCTATAATATTAAATGGGAAATAGCATAAGTAATTATTTAAAAATATATTTCTATTTAGCTGAATGTTATACATAAAAGTCGATATTCGTTATTCAAACGTAAACAATATAAAAATACTCTAAAAATGTCGTCTACAAATTCAGAAATATTCCAATCCAATTGCAGAAAGGAAGATGACCTGAAGGACTATGGATGAGCAGAAATTCTAAAGTTATTCAGGCAGATCATACACTAATACCACAGAATATACGAGACGTTAATATTAAATTATAATACGCTAAATAATTAAATTCGATAATTAATAAAAAAAAGTGTATATATTCTGTTTAGTAACGCAATTTTCTACGTTGTTTTTTACGCTACTTTTGGCTCGATGATATCGCGCGAAAAGTCGCGCAAAAAGTCGCGCAAGAAGTCGCGCAAGAAGTCGCGCAAAAAGTCGTGCAAAAATGTCGCGTAAAAAGTTACGCACCCATTTTCAGTAGGGTAAGCAGGCTATTATAACAAGCAACACCGTCTGGCTGAGTTCAAAGTAGGAGTTCTGTAGGCTGGAAGAAAAATCGAATGTTATCCTCGGCGGTGCATGATGTGGCCGCAAAACAAGCACCAAAATTTAGAGGTTAGAGGTTCGAAAACTCCGGAAGAAAATCGGGCGAAATTGTTGCAGAAAATTTTCACGGGATCGCGCATGATAAAGTGTACAGGCGTAAAAATAGTTGGGCCAGGAAAGAAAAACAAAAATATTTTCTTGTGCGTGAATTATGCGTTAGTGGCGTGGCAGTGGGAAATAGTTCGGCCAGCGTATTCGAATTACAAGTGCCTTAATTTAAAATAGTCTTTTTTTTTCAAAATATCAACAAAAAATTAAAAATATTGAATTTTCATTACATTGCCAGCACACCAGATACCAAGTTTATTAAAAAGGTAATGTTTGAATTATAATTTTCTTGTCAACTGCTTAATTAATTGAGTTTTTTTCTGTTCTTATCTACATGCTTTGCGGCTTGTATCTTCTTTTATATCATGCTGATTTATTTTGCACATGATTCATAGGTATAACCCTCTTCCACACCACTACTGGCTCAAATTCATACTTGCTTAATTGTTTGGTTTGCTTTGTTTTGAAGCATTTGTAAACCCGTATGCACTGTTACGCTTAATGCTCCAACGGCTAGCACATTTTTGGAAAAATTAACCAGACCCGCTTACATATGATTAAATTTGAAGAATTTTTCCAAGCCCTTGTTACACTTACTGAGAGTTTGTAGCCGCATAGCGAACGGTTTGCAGCTGTTGTCAGACAAATCTGTTTATGTGTTGTAACGGGGCAGACAAGCTGCCCGTACAGAACTTGCCTGGCTGTAAAAGCCATAGGAAATCCCTCACACGGAGTCCTGAGAGTAAAAGCGTAAACCATGGAGAGCTCTCCAATACAGCTAACCTACCTACCCGAATAAAGGCTAATCACATGCACAATATACGGCACTTTCCCTATACACTTAACACAGGCCCTAAAACCCTCACAGAATCACACCCACACTCCCCACTAACGTATCTCGCAGCACTTGAAGAAGATGCGAAGGAGGCTGACAAGGAACCCCAGAAGAAAAAATTGTTGGGGATATTCACTGGCTGCCCTGCCCGAGAGGGAAATTCATCCACGGAGTGTGAACCTAAATTAGGAAGATAAACACCATTAAGGGCCAGCATAAGGTGAACAGCAGATTAATAGCAAGGAGAAGGATAACCATACCGTCACAGCGAGAGGTTAGGTTGACCTATATTTTAAACCATGAAAACAACCACCTGAATATTAATGGCCTTCTCCGAAGCGTATTACGGGCTTCCGAAATATCTCCTGGTGCTGTTGCTGTTCTGCTGCTGAGCCAGAAGGATCTCGTACTCTAAAAAAAACAAATAGTACAACTTTCAGCTGACAGGCTAAGGCAACGGAACCACAGGAGTAATATCCAACGAGCCGACTGCAAAGATGTACCCTGGTCTCCTATATTGGTCCTGCACACGGATTTTCACTCCTTCTCCTTCGGACGAAATCTGCAGAAGGCGAGGCTGACGTGGACATCTACCTCGAGGCCACAGCTGACTTCCCGCAATATAGACTACTGGTGCTCCCAACGATCAATGCCAGCGCTGCAAGCGGACAAACTGGGCGGCTCCACGAGAAGATCGGCGGAGCTCGCGCCTCTGGAGAGGAGGAGGGGCATTCCGTGTGAGGCAGCCGAAAAGAAAAGTCACGAGTGGAACGAGCGAGCGACCACAAACAGCGGCGGCTACAGGGTACGAATACCCTCCTTTTGTCTCCCCTCATCCTAACGAAGTCGTGCCGGGTTGTGCGTGTGTGCTCGCGGTTAGGATAGGAGTGTCGCGACTCCGGAATATTCGCAACTGGCTCCCTTTAAGTGCCGTTTTTTATAGGCTACGGACATTTTCGTGTAGAATTTTCAGACCATAAATAAAAGAGCTTATTTCTTTTTTTTGTACATAACCAGTGTATTACAGCCCTGATCCCCAGCTGAATGTTACAGTGTATGTGTGTAAGTGATTATACTTAAAGCTATCGAGTGGCTTGCTTAGCACGGAATGTTCCATAGTATCAATTAGTTTTTTTTTCTGTGACGTTAATAAGTCGTTGTCGGGGTAAAAAATTTATGAGTTTTTTTTAATATAACATTTTGCTAATTGCTAAATAAATTTTTTTCTGGGATGTTAAAAATTTTTTTTTTGGCCTATTGAAATTTTTTTAAGTAATTTTAATATCGCATTTTGATTTTTTTTTCTTTTCATGGTTTTGCGTGTTGGATAAATTTATAGGCCTTTGCAATTTTTTTTTATTACTGTGTATGATCCCTGATCTGAGTAATATTACCGGTTAGTTAATATAGTATACTACATGGGAAAACACTAAGCATAGAATTAAATTGATTTTAAGTTAATTTAAGTTTGATATTAGTTTAAATTAAAAGTTAGCTTTAAGAAATTAGGAATTATTTGTTTTTATTTATTTAGAAATATAAGCTCTACGGGAAGTTAATCCCTCATCATAACGTATCATCTCTGTTATATTTATTTAAAATATTGTAAGTAAAATGGCGGACTTGGAAACTAGTATTGCGTCGGAGTTGAACTCCTCTGGGGATTTAATACCGGTAGACCTAGAGACAGGAGCGTTTATTATTAAAAACATTTTTAATAAATTATCAGACGGACGAATTTTTTAATACTCTATACGATATAGACTTAATGTAGATTGCAATATTGTCACCCTGTGGGATAGGTTGGAGCAAAGCGAGATACGACGTTATTACGGGCTTAACGCGGGCTCTTGGAATGAACAATTAGATTGGCAATGGAATTTAGAGTTTCCAAGTTCATCCTTTTCGGAGGATTCACCAAGATCTGCACCTGGTCCCGTAGATGCAGGAGCTCCATCCGCGGGTGACTCGATCTGAGCGATTACTGTGCCCATGCCAATCTTAAATACAGGTCAAACTATGGGACTCTTTCAATATCCATGCGTGAAAAAAGAGGAGCGTCGGGCGAGACGAAGGCAGTGCCTGCGCTGGGTTCGAAACCAGTACCCCTGATGTCGCTAAAGATAGCCACGCCGCCGGGACAGTTAGTTCCACCGCGCGGTGGAGTCTGGCGGCCTTTATTAGGGAACCGTACCCCGCCTTCAGAGGCGGGGACACGACGTGTGGGGTGCTGGAATTGCGGCGGCGCGGATCACAGCTGGAGTCAATACCAGTACGCGAACCGGAAGTTCTGCCGGAGCTGTGGGGAACATGGCTTCATTGAAGCCACTTGCCCCAACTGTGGGCCTAAATGGAAATGGCCAAAACAAAAGGAAAACTGATGAAGGTATAGGCTAATTTTGGTTTTCTAGTTTCGCTTTTTCCCCAAATTTATAGGTTACTCCCCCATAAATACAAGTATAACCTCTTTTGCTGTTTCAGGACCAGTATCAGAGATTTTCCGTTTTTTTTTTTTTTAGTAGATTCCTTATCATGTATATAATAATTTTGAAATAGAATAAATAAAGGCAACAACGAGTTAAATAGATACTATCCCCAATCAACTCCTAATTAACCCATAAATATGGGCAAGATATATAGGAGAAATAATTTCTGTCCAAGAAAATTTCATTTAAGCAATAAATGCAATTTGTTATAGAAACAATCTGACTAGAAAATTTGAATTTGAGAAATAAATTCGATTTTTTTTCTGTTGGTATAACATATTCCATGACTGTTAAGGTAAGGCAATAAGTCCAAGCAAAGGAGAAAATAGGAGGTAAGGTATCTGATCCTCAAATTAATATTAAGAAACTATGTAATATACTTAAGAGTAAATAATATGTTTATATGAAATGTAAAGAATAAGTGTGAAAAGTAAAGTCCAAAAACATTGAAGGCAATCAGTACACCTGATAGGCTACACCGCGTAAACAAAACACAGATTTACACTAGCCACAAGAAGGATGACTACTATAAGTAAAGGCACAACACGTACGAGAAGAAGACACAAACAACTACTCTCACACCGAACAAGACAACACCGGTTGTCTTAGCGCTAGGTAGGTGGTTAGCTTCGCTTAGCTTAATTTTTGAATCCATAATTTTTGTTTGGCGGAGGGGAGGGGGAGGATGTAACGGGGCAGACTAGCTGCCCGTACAAATCCTGCCTAATCGTAGAAGCAATAGGAAAGCCCTCACACGGAGTCCTTAGTGTAAGAGCGTAAACCGTGGAGAGCTCTCCAATACAGTTAACCTACATACCCGAATAAAGGCTAAACACACGCACTACACAGCACTTTCCCTAAACCCTAAGATGGTATATGTGTGTTGTATGCGTGAAATCCCACTATGTATTCACGTGTGAGCAAAACAGAAAAAAATAGAAAAAACCTTTTTGTAAAGACATTCAAAAAAATTCTGCAATACTCTACCGATAAAAACAAACATTTTCTTTCCTACAAGTTTTTTTCTATCATTTCAATTTACAGAGATAGGAAATTTTAAGAAAAGTGTTAATTTTGGAAACAATGATCATACGCCCGTCGTACTTACTGGAGAAAAAATTTTTGGTGAGTGATTTTTATAGGGTTTTGAAAGATCTACGAAATGCTGTAACTGAATTTTTCGTGAATTGGGGAGGGATCAAACATGAATAAGAAATTTTAGAAATTTCAACATTGAATTATCGTTTGAAAAAAATAGAAAAATAATTTACTGCATTTGCAATTAGTACAGTTCGAAAACTCTTAAAACGAGCTTCCAAATGCTCTCCCGATCATTTCTGTATGTTGACATCTACCAAAGATACAGAACTTTAAAGTTTCATTATTTTTGCTCGAGGGGGGTGGGGGGAGGTGGGTAAAAGTATGTGACGGGCAATGTAATTTGCACTCTATTCCCGCGGTTAGAAAGAGAGGTCATCGCACGTGACGTGTAGCTTCGGCTCGCTAATGAAAATCTGTTATAAGCGTTTGATGCGCGATATTGATCGCAGAAAATAATAACCAATGTGGAATTATCTGTTGGTGACCTGGTGTTGCTGCGCGTGCCGCACTTGTCAAACGAGGCGTTGAATAAGATTTACAAGTTTTTTCATATCAACTGAGGAAACTTACCGGATTGTGCAACGGGCGGGCCCTAAGGCTAATAAAATAAGTTTTTGAAAAGATTCGGGAATACATATGCCACATGTGAAGTACAAGTCATTTTTTTAGCGCTGTAACCTCGATCCAACAATCCATGTAAACATTACATCTTTAATCAACCGAAACTCGGAAACAAAATGTAACCTTAAGCTAAAACTCATGGACGATTCAAGTCTCATTATAGATGAGACTTGAATAAGATCATTATAGATTTTTTGGCACACATTTGGAGTAAATTTACGAGGTCTCACAAAAGGGCGAAAATTTAAGCTTTTTTTGGGTCGCTCTTGGATTTTTCAAATAATTTTGAAACGGCTTTCTTAATGGCAGTTCTGTTTGCATCAAAATATTATTTATGATTCGTAGAAGGTGCGTAGACTTCTTTTTTGGCTGATTTTATTTCCTATTGCTGAAATTACTGACTGATTTTTCAATTGGAATTGAAATCAGCCAAAAAAGAAGTCTACGCACATTCTACGAATTATAAATAATATTTAGATGCAAATAGATCTGCCATTAAGAAAGCCGTTTCAAAATTATTTAAAAAATCAAATTTGCCTTGGAGATTAGCAAAGAACATAGAGAATCGTCGGTATAGTAGAGCGCGGAAATTAAGTTAGGCATCCCCTTAAACGAGTTTTTTAACTCTTTAATACCCCTCCCCTCCTCTTCCCTCTTCTCTCCTCCTCATTAATTTTTTAAATTTTACGGTGTGTTTATCATTTTAAACAAGCTTTTTTTAACTCTTTAAAAACTCCTCCGCGCTCCTCCACGCTCCTCCTCCCCCTCCTCCCCCTCCTCAATTTTTATGAAAATATAATTTTAGGCCAAAAAAGGTAAAAAATAATGAAAAAATTTTTTTCTAGATTTCGACTCAAAAAATAAATAGACTCAATTATATCGGTAAAGTAAAAGGGTAGATTAATGGGAAAAAAGTGAAAATTGAAAAATGACTCAAAAAGTAAACTGATTAAATTGTATCGCTAAAGCAAAGGTGTATAAACAAAGAGGGGAAAAATAAAAAATAGGAGGATTGAATAACATGATAATAAAAATTATAAAGACATTTCAAATGCTGTAGAAAAATGTATAGTTGATTTATCTGATTATAATGAAATATTTGGAACAAAAGAAGTGCTTGCATCAAGATATTTTCGACATATGGTTACCAATTGTTCCATCTGGGAATTGAGTTTAAATTTAATCGAAGGGGGGTAAAAAAATGTAACGGACCCTTGCCCGATGGACGTTGGGTTCAAACGATTGTATATGTGTGTTGTATGCTTGAGATCCCACTATGTATTGACGTGTGAGCAAAACAGAAATGGCGCGATGTATAAGTGGCGAGCCAAGTCGAAAGATCGGCAGAATGTTGCGAGGTGACCTGCCGATCGGAGGTTAACCCACCAGCGATTACGCTAGGAGAGATTCGACGTTGAATGGGGTAAGACATGATCAAGTGCACCGAAGGATTTAATCGCTGCCTTTTTCCAGCCGCTTTAATTGAAGTAATTAAAAATTGATTCGGTCCTCGAGTGAGTGATCGGTGGGGCCCTTACTTTGCTGAAGCAATCCTGCACATAATCGTCGAGCCAAGACCAGCGGCGGAGATACCAGCACCACCTCCGACCAAAGGGTCTCCAAACAACGCTGCCTTAAGGCGCTATATCACGTTAATTGCAGAACGCCGTAAAAAAAAAAACAGAAATCTGTGCGTATGTGTGTAAGGTATGTGAGAGTGTGTGTTTCGATTAGCGATGTGACAATCTTCGTTTTGTACATAAAACTATCTATTAGAAAATTATAAAATCGGATTGTAAATCGAATTCGTACAAATAAATATAATATTATTAAATTTCACTCGGTTACATTCTAAATTATTATTTCTTGTTTCTTTTTGTAGATACATATCTGCTTATTTTGGAATTTTTGGTAGAGGCCTTTGGGTTTTATTCTTATTCTGCTCATTGAATGTGTTACGGCTGATATTACAAATACTCACAGGATACTTTGAATCACTTAATTTTTTGGTTTTCACAAACTATTTTTTGGCCACACGGTGCACACACTTTTTCGCGATTTTTTTCATGGTAACATTTAAATATAATATAAAGACATTTTGTGAACTATTTTATTGAGGGAGAAGAGAATAAATTTTAAGACTAGAAATACTCGCTACTACTGTTACTCGCAACACACTGAATTTCAGTGAAAATTAACGTCGCGCGAATAATAGTGGAATTGTCGCGTTCCAAGAATTCTATAAAGGTATACATATGTAAACAATAACACAAGCTTTCATCTACATGTGTTTTTCTACTTTCATGGATTTTTCCACGCCTGTGTCCATCAGGGGAATCATTATGCAGGGTGTCCAAAAAGTCTCGGAATACCTTAATAATTTTCCAGATAAACTGATTTTGGACAACGTGAAGGTCAATCTAGAGGTAACTTTTATCAAGGAATTTAATAGTGACCTTGGATTTGACCTTGGGTTTGCCTTTCAAGATTATTTTAAGGTTAACTTTGTTTTTTCAAATGAGAACTCCTATTTTTGACAACGGAAATCGAAAGAGCAGAAAATTTTACGTCCAAACAAGTGTTCAAGTTATGGGTCAAGGATGGGTCAAGGATGACCTTGATGGTTACACAAGATAGTTTAATCTCGAACAAGGTCTGGAAACCTCTTGGCATAGGTAATTGTCAATTTTTGTACCACAAGAAGCTATTATGAACCTCCTTGTAAAAACGCCTATAAGCATTACGCTTAGACTGGAAAAATGGGCGTCTATTAAATAAGCACTAGACTTAAATAATGCCCTTCTCTCTCTTTGTTTAGAGGAATGTAGAAATTCTTACCTTCGTAGAATCGTTAAATCATTTAGCTAGATTATTTCATAAGAAATCTATGAATGAGTTCAAGGAGGTTGTCATGTATTGAACAAATATTAATACTAGAATTAAGGCAAAGACAATAGGTATTTATTAGAAACAGGTATAAAAACCTCCACTGAAGATGGAGGAAAAAGCCGCAAAGTTACTTTATATAATATTTTTACATAAGCGGATTGAATGCATTCAATATTTCAAACTATCGAGCGCTCTTACCCGTTAATGATGATACAGGAAATATGACCAATGTGTGACGCATGGTACCAGCTAGTTTAATAGCATCTTGCTCGGTGGAAAAGAATTTTCACGAAGCCATGCAGATTTTCGGGTGACCCCGCTATCGTTTTAACAATTTCTAGGCCTCGTAGGTAGTTGAAAATTTTTTCAAATTTTGAAATAACAGTCCCAGAGGTCAATACCATTTCGTTTCGAAAATTAGCGCGGTGCCGTGGAAAATCATTTTCTACCCAAGCAACATATTTTTCAAGTCTGGGAACCCCATTTTATTATTTCAGAAAATTTTCATTATCCCAAGCGGGCCAAAAATTGATCAAACACTAGCGGGATCGACCGAAAATATGCACGGCTTGGTGAAAAATTTTTTTCCACCAAAGGAACATGCTATTTATGTTATGGGCCACATTTCATAATTTGATAAATTTTTCTATTTTCTAAGGGGGCCAGAAATCGTTAAAACGTTAGCAGGACTGCCCGAAAATGTGCATGGCATCGTGGATAATCATTTTCCACGAAAGCACCTTGTTGAAAATATCCAGCTAGAAATCCATGCATGGATTGGATTCCATTTAGAATTTCCACTTGGAAATCCACCTGGAATTTCTACTTGGAAATCCAGCTGGAATCCAGTCCATGCATGGATTTTTCAGCTGGATTTTTCAACTAGATTATCCAGCTGGATTTTCCAACTAGATTTTCCAGCTGGATTTTCCAAGTAGATTTTCCAGCTGGATTCTCCAAGTAGATTTTCCAGCTGGACATTTTCAACAGGACAACATGCTACTATTAATGTGCAATCGTCACTTCAATTATGAAGCGAAAGAGCGGTCCACAATTTTTTATAGTGACTGAGCATTGAGCGAATGATGGCGATAATACCAACATTAATTAAAAATCCTTATTCCTTGACATAATCATTAACTTTTAGAGGGCCGGGATTTTGAAAAATTTGAAAATCGCATTTTTCTATAGGAATGTGGTCTAAGGTCCCTGAGTTAGAGCCAAACTAAATTGCGATGTTGGTGAGTCAGTCCCCTTACGCCTAAAGGCGTATTCTGGCACTCTAAAGGTTAACCCATTAAAAACCAGGCAAATCCTGGCAGAGATATCGAGAAACGAACTGCACCATCCTTTGCATACCCAAAAAAAAGAATATCTGTCTTTTCTTTTGTCGACTACAATTGTTTATAACAAATTATTTAAACAAATAACTCAAAATGTCATAATTTTGCAAAACTGAATGCGGATATACAGGGTGGGCCATTTTAATCAAACCAGTCTAATAACTCCTAAATGAAGCCATAAACCAAAAGTTGTTCGGATGAAAGTTGTCCAGGATCAAGGGGGACATCAGAAAAAAATTCGCTAATATTTAAGCATTTTTAAACTCTTCAATTTTTTTCTCGAAAAGGATGCATCTAATCGAAAAATTACTAAAAATATTATTGATTTAGAATTGCATGAAAAAGAAGGTAGTATTTTTTATTTTTCTAATTTTTAATTTTGTGCAATTGTATTAAAAACAATATTCTAAAAAATTGAAAATTAGAAAAATAAAAAATACCACCTTCTTTTTCATGCAATCTAAATCAATATTTTTAGTAATTTTTTGATTAGATGCATCCTTTTCGAGAAAAAAATTGAAGAGTTTAAAAATGTTCAAATATTAGCGATTTTTTTTCTCAGAAACTATGCGTTTAGTCAAAAAAATGCTAAAAACACTTTTGACTCTAAATTTTATGTTCTTTCAAAATCCGGTATCAGAAATAGGGTTTCCTATTTAAAAAACAAAAGTTGACCTTCAAATGACCTTGAAATTTGAGATAAAGGTCAAAACTAATGGTACAAAAAGATGTTCCTCTTAATCCTGGACAACTTTCATCCGAACAACTTTTTGGTTTATGGCTTCATTTAGGAGTTATTAGACTGGTTTGATTAAAATGGCCCACCCTGTAGATTCTACGGGCAAAAAACCCAACAAAAACTTATGTAACGATTTTTTGTCAGAGTTCAATTTGTTAGTGTAAAATAAGGATAAACAATCGTGCGCAAAGTATACTTATATACTTCAACTACAAAGTACATAGGAAAACATGAAATTTTGACGAGTGGTTAATACTGGAGACTCAATGGGTGCATCAATGGGGTTTGGCTTAAATTGTTGGTATATCATATAGGTTTAATGTAAAGTTTAAATGGAAATTTTTTAGCATACGATTGTGTTAAATTAAGAACCGCATGGAAATTGAAAATTGATTGACAAAGGTACGTTTTCTCTATTTCGAATGTAGGTCGAGAGCACCATCGGGGAGCCAGCAGTAGTAGCATCTCCCGCTATGTTTTTGAAACTGAAGGTAAGAGTTGTCGTCCACGACACGGTGGGCAGGTTCTATCCGATTTTTTTCAGACACCCCTTGCTAAGCTTCTCTGGGCCGGCCTCGACTAGTTTGCCACAGTCGGGATCCGATCGCACTTTGCCCGGGGATCCTTCCCGTTGAATCTCACCAGCTCAGACCGCATGGTTACGTCGACAGATATCAGCGCCACCAATATAATTCATGCAGACACTTCGCTCTAAAGGACTGTGAATCTTACAACCTGCCCAGCAACGAAAACAACCTGGAAATAGGTCACAATTTTACAGTAGTCGAAAGCATGCACAACTCCCAGTCCATCAACCACATCAGTAAGCCGTCCATCGCGACAGGTGATGTCAGCATATGACGAAGGACCTACCCCTATCCCATCAAGACCTGCTGCAATAATTGTCTTCGATGGTGTCGACCTGATCTTCCGATTTACCTACATAATGTGTTGGTAAGCTGGAAGATCAGCTGTCTCCCTCTCTTGTTTATGAAACTTGAGACCTCACAAACTGTATCTGCAAAAACTAGTATATTTTTAAATTTAAATCGCCCTCCCTTGAAAAAAAAATTAAATTAAAATGTCAGATTAATATCATTTACCTTGATAGTGTTTTGAAGTAATGCTTTTATCGGATGAATGTGAATTGGATGGATGCATATTTGGATCTATGGTATCTATATATTGCGGACGGATTGCAAAAACAGATTCCATGCATTTATAATTAGACTTTTTATTGGCTGCATCGGCTGACCTATCCTTTTTAGAAAGCTATAAAATTACAAAAATTATATTATTATTTTGGAGCATATTAATTTATACTATATTCATATTACCTCTTCTGGTAGAGTTAATGAACAATTTGAAAGATTATTTTTAGCTATTATCAAATTATTAGAAAGAACCGGTATTATTTGATTATGTAAATCTGAATCCATAGTGAAAAGTTCCCTTGTTTGCTGTATTTCTGAAATTTTTATTTTCAACTCTGATTGCTGTGTTATTTTTGTCTTTTCTATACTAATATTAGCATCCTCGAGATACTGTTCAAAAACATGTTCAGTTACAGTTCTGGGACCTTCGTTTTTTTTATTTTGCAGGGAATATTTTATGTCTAAATCGGGAGTTCTGTCGATATTTATTGACATTAACGAAATTGAATCATCAGAATTTAAATTTGACGAAGATACTGCTTGCGATCCATATCCACTACTAGTTGGTGTATTGCTTTTAGTTGATTGTAGTTCTGCAAATGAATCTAAGGTACGTGATGAAGATAACAATTTACTTGGAGTAAATGTCTGAAAGTTATATATATATATATATATATATATACATAAATAGATTTTATACGCATATATAGATATGTATGATAACAGTATAAACAAAAAATAAAACGTCTAACGAAAAATTATTAATATTTCTAACAAAATAGTTCAGTCTTTCTTGATGTTATTACAGATATTTCGCTAAAGTAAAATTATGCAAGATCTGTATGATGTAACATAGTGCCGCAATAACACTTCCAGTTACCAAACATCATGGCAGCGATTAGGATATTTCCTAGTGGGTGCCACAAAGAGACAAGCAAGAAGTATTTTTGAGAGCGATAAATCTGAACCATGTACGGCCCACTCTGAGTGGAAAGATTTTAAACGTCAATATGAGGTCGCCTGACTTTTTCTTGGGATCCTCTAATATTCAAAATTGCTTTAATAACCTTGCAAATAGTTAAATAAAAAGCGGTCATAATTGAAAATTAAAGCGAATAAATAAAATTTTAATTAAGGTTAAGTATTTAAAAAAAAAAACACAGATTAAGAATTGAGGGTAATTGAAGGAGGACACGCTTTCCAGATCTGGTCAGAGTGTGACCGAAAGACGTCCCATCTCCTTTCTCTCTCACTCTGGCTCCACAAGATTTACGAGCGGCTAGGCGCGTCTTTTGGACTTTGGGCGGCTGGGCGGTGAACGAGTGGCGAGTGAAGGGTGCGTAAGCGGGGAATGCGGTAATGCCGAAAATTTCACAATTTTTTTTTATAAATGAAGAATGCGGGAGCGGTCCTCACACCTGGGCGCGTACTTTTGGCTGATGTTGTTGCTATGCGCTCGTTCGATGCTGCCGCAGTTCATGTTGATGCTGCTACTGTTGTTGCTTATGTCGTTACGCAGGAAACCCCTCTCTGACCGCACCTCTCGCATACTTGCAATGTGTCAAGCGCCCACGTGATGTCTCCTCGCGCACCGCTTCTCTCTCTCTCTTTCTCTCTCGCGCGTTGCCGTTTTCCGGGCACATTCAAGTTTTGGAGCATGTTATTATGAAAAGGCATTTTCGATATTTTTTTATTTATATACTTAGTTAAAAGGCTTTATCCAAAATTTCATTATTCAGTTATCATTTTATATGTATTACTACTCGATGCGAGCAACTGATCAGTTAGACGTAAAGATTCGTTAAATTCTGTACAACAATTCCTGCCCAGTCAATTCAGACATACATAAAAAATTATCAATAACTAACTTATGAATAATGTTTTATTTATTAAAATTAATTGTAACAAACGTTAATAATACGCGCCCTCTCCATCCTTTCCCCAACATCGATCATGCCTGGATATTATTTCACACAATATTATATTTTTCTAGTCAATGTATTAAAATCGGAAAATTTATTCACTCACTCACTCACTCACTCATTTATTTGTAAGAAATAAATCCCGTTATATTGTACGGGCGCGGGTGATTTTCGCGATCCATTTTCAGCACGCGCTCGAGCTCAGCTGTTCCAGCACCTCAGCCTGAGAACAGACGACGACTGCTTTGTTCAGCGTCACCGTCTGTACAATTGGCTGCAGGAAAACTACAAGGTAGCAGATTTCCAGGCGTGTAACACCTCAGACGAGGAGGAGTTACGCACAGTCAGGGAGTCACTGAGGAGGTCATTCATTGAGGAGATATGTATGGACAGGACCTCCACAACAATGCAGGACGAGAATTACGAGAAGGGCCGACCCCACACGGAGAGAAATTTCATACTATTGTAGTATGGATTTCGTACTGGCGCTTGTAGTAACACGATTTTGTTACTATAAGAGCAACAAGCGTAGACATTATATCATGTTTCTGCGCAAGCGCAAAATGCGCAACAGTTAATGCTTTTGTTTCTTGCTCTTCGCAATTGTATAGATTTTCAGGGTTTCATGACTGGCAGTGAAACTGCCACGTCACAAAGCAAAGTATACAGGGTGTCAATTAAGTCCCGGGACGGCTGAATATTTTCAGAGGTAAAGTAATTCTGATAAAGGTCAAGGTCATTTCTTAAGTAACTTTCAACGAGGAATCTAATGGTGACATTCACTTCGACCTTGGACTTGACCTTGAAGGTTATTTCAAGGTCAACCGTTTTTTTTTTAAATAGGAACCCCCATTTTTAAGACTGGTAATCGATAGAGCGGGAAATTTTACATTCAGATACGTAATTAAGTCAGAGCTAGTGTTTGAACTTGAGGGTTACTCCAAGGTTATTTACACTCCAGCAAGGTTCTTAGATACCTCTGAATATTTTTGCAAGCGGTAAAGCTATTCCTCGTGTAACTTTCAACGAGGAACTCAATGGTGACCTTATACTTGACCTTGGACGTGACCTTCAAGGTTATTTCAAGGACACCTATTGTTTTTAATGGAAATCTTCATTTTTTACACTGGCAATCGATAGAGTGGGAAATTTCATTTCGAAAATAGTATTTGACGTGATCTTTAGAAGGTCAAATCAAGGTCAATTTTGGATAAACTGTCAAAACATTGTCGTATTCAAACTTTAGAGGATTTATGAAAGACTAAATGTTTGAAAAAGTTGTGAAACCAACAACATTGACCACCTTGACTTTGAGATCAGCTTTGCACATTATTTGGAGGTTCAAGCACTTTTTAAATTAATAACCTTACTATCGTCCTTATTCTTACTTTTAGCGTTACCCAGAAACAATGACGTGGACGTAGTAACTTCTGTTTCTGTTCATGCCACTAAACCGGACAATTTAGATGAACTGCGCAATCGAATTATGCAAGAGGCTGCTAGAATCGATAGACTTATGATTCGTGATGCTGTAACTCATTTTTACAATCGCCTAGCTTTTTGTCAAGAAGTTGAAGGTTTTCAGTTTGAGCACCGCCGTTAAACTTTGAATCATTAAGTAAAACGCAAAAGACTTTAGCCCACCAATCGTGAGAGGCAAGGGGACTCACGTTAATCAAGCACCCCAATCGTGAGAGGCAAGGGGACTCACGTTAATCAAGCACCCAATCGTGAGAGGCAAGGGGACTCACGTTAATCAAGCACCCCAATCGTGAGAGGCAAGGGGACTCACGTTAATCAAGCACCCCAAAGGAAACAGAACTTACTACGTCCACGTCGTTGTATCTGGGTAACGCTAAAAGTAAGAATAAGGGCGATAGTAAGGTTATTAATTTAAAAAGTGCTTGAACTTTCAAATAATGCGCAAAGCTGATCTCAAAGTCAAGGTGGTCGATGTTGTTGGTTTCAAAACTTTTTCAAACATTTAGTCTTTCATAAATCCTCTAAAGTTTGAGTACGACAATATTTTGACAGTTTATCCAAAATTGACCTTGATTTGACCTTCTAAAGATTACGTCAAATACTATTTTCAAAATGAAATTTCCCACTCTATCGATTGCCAGTGTAAAAAATGAAGATTTCCATTAAAAACAAGAGGTGTCCTTGAAATAACCTTGAAGGTCACGTCCAAGGTCAAGTATAAGGTCACCATTGAGTTTCTCGTTGAAAGTTACACGAGAAATAACTGCAAAAATATTCAGAGGTATCTAAGAACCTTGCTGGAGTGTAAATAACCTTGGAGTAACCCTCAAGTTCAAACACTAGCTCTGACTTAATTACGTATCTGAATGTAAAATTTCCCGCTCTATCGAATACCAGTCTTAAAAATGGGGGTTCCTATTTAAAAAAAAACAGTTGACCTTGAAATAACCTTCAAGGTCAAGTCCAAGGTCAAAGTGAATGTCACCATTAGATTCCTCGTTGAAAGTTACTTAAGAAATGACCTTGACCTTTATCAGAATTACTCTTTAACTATCAGAACTTTATCAGAATAGTTTAAAGTAATTTTTTTATTAATTTATATTTCAACTTTTATTTAAATAGTATGTTTAATATATTATACAAACTTGTAGCATATCATCTGAAAGACTGTTAAAGTTAGCCAAATTAGCTTCCCAGGTTTTTTCGACCATTTTCCTAGAAAGTTTTTATACTAAAGCTACAGATTCCAAAAGTGCAAGAGGTGTACTACAAGTCGTCTACGGAAAACAGAGGGAAAAAGAAATTGTGATTGGGAGGTTGCAATCTCAGAGAAAAAGAAAACGTGATGAAGGTAATTAAAAATATTAAAATAAGAAATGCATTTGTTTCACGAGATCATGGAATTTCTATTTCAATTTACAGATATTTAAAAATTAATTAATTAAATTGATTATTCGTTACTTTTAGTTATTAATTATTTAATTTTATTTAAAATATATGTAATGAATGTATATGTTTTTCAGATTCAGTTTTAGAATGTTTGAAAACTTTACAAGCCTAAGTAAACATTATCGATGAAGAGTATATCAAGTTATGGCCAGTAACTGCTGTAGCTGAAAAAAAAAATCTTTACTGCAAAAAAGACTTAAAAGAAATACTGAAAATTCTACCCAATCTTTCTCATCCTTTGGGTTTTTCGTTGGTAATTATTCGCTTTTGTGGTATGTTTTAAATAATTACAAAACATAAGTTTCAAATTTTAATAATTATCAAATTTGTGTTTAGTAACAAAATTAAATAAATGTAATAACCTTCTTTCAGATTCAAGCAGATTTTAAAACTTATTATAGTAAATCCAACGATATATTTGTAAGGAACTTTACTGCTGTGGTTCGTAAAATAATTAGCTTTGCAAAAACAAAAAAAATCTTGAAAGTAAGGAAATACTGTCAAGTAATAGAACCTTTAATTCAGAAGGTTAGTAATAATTGTAAATTTTCTAATTGTTAAAATATTGTGATAAACTATAATTCTATAGCATTATCTTGTTAAATTTATAATTTTTATTTAAATATTTATAAATATTTTATTTCAGGCCACCAAAGAACGGTGGCACGTGTACTGCTACCATATTTATTTAAGAGAATTGCAAAAATTACGGCGCGATCAAAAACATCCTGGACTCCCACAAATCAAGAAATTTTGAATAGCTTTATAATTCATATTCAAGTGATTTTGCATTTACCTTATATAGCACATCTCTTAAATATTTCTTTCTATTAATTTCATTTAAATTATTTTAACAGAATTATAATAAGTAAAAAGTACAACTAAAATTAAAAAAGCAAAAAATAATTACTAATGTTTTATACGTTGTTTAGACTAAAGAACGTTTTCAAGAAACTTTGAAGAAAAAAAGAGAAGAAACTACTTCATTTATACAACGACCACAAGCTTATTATTAGGCCATTTGTTGTAAAGGTAAGAGGAGTGCGCGTATCCTGGACAGACGTGTCCAGGATATCTCCTCTAATTTGCGGGCGGCGCAGCGTACGCATTTGTGTGTGTACGTGTGTTGTGTGTGAGGTCATCGGCCTGAACGTCGCGCGCGACCGCAAATTATCTCGACCTGCGCGACCGCGTCCTGGTTTGTTTACATCGCGCGTATGTACCGTCGTTCGCATGAATTGATGCGAAATAAAGTTCGGAAATATTTAATTCGCGACATAGATTATTTTTCCTTTGCCTACGTCTGATTTCCCCATGAACTGCGACTGGGAGCTAGCCGGCGCAGACGATTTTCGTAATCCATTTCAGCACGCGCTCTAGCTCAGCTGATCATCTTTACTTACGTAAATTAATTCGTCTCCTATTTCAAATTTTTCCGGAGGAATGTACATGGTTTTTTTTTTTGTACATTTTAAATCTTAAATGTTCGGTCTTAAATTGATTAACCTGTAGGGGACGGGAAAGCCACTATAGTGGCTCGACCATGGATAGACATTTCTCCGGACATACATTCCTCCGGAAAAATTTGAAATAGGAGACGAATTTACGTAACTAAAGATGATCAGCTGAGCTAGAGCGCGTGCTGAAATGGATCGCGAAAATCGTCTGCGCCGGCTAGCTCCCGGTCGCAGTTCATGGGGGAAATCGGACGTAGGCAAAGGCAAATTAACTCAGTCACGAAGTAAATTGAATCGATCTTTATTTCGCGTCAACTCACACGAACGACGATACGCGCGATGTAAACAAAGACGCGGTCGCGCAGGTCGAGATAGCACACACACGCACACTTATGTGTGCCGACGAGGAACGGCGACTCCCTAGCAGAGGGGGGAGGAAGTGCCTGCTGCAGGTATGCCCACTACCGCTCCCAGGGTCGGAGGTGTATTGTGTGCCCAGCTCACCCACGGAGAGCGGCTGCACATCACAACTGGACTTTTTCCTTTTAACGTGGGATCCGAACCACGTGAGCTTAATTTAAACGACAATGCGACACGTTGAATTACGGTCCGTCTTCGTGTCGAAAACATTATGATTTTATTGAAGACTTATCAAGGAACATAGAACATAATTCGGATCATGGGAAAAATAAAAATAATTATAAAATAACATCTTGTCCACATTTATTAATGAGAATAGGTAACGAAAATGTTTGGGCGTTAATAGATTCGGGTAGCCAAGTAACGGGAATATCGGAAGAATTTTATTAGAAAATAAGTAGAACAGGTAAAATAAGGGAACTGCCGGTATTAAACATACTTGTATCAACTGCAATAGAGAAAAAACAAACGACAATTAAGAAACAAATTTTACTAGAGTTTACAATAAATAATAGTTATAAAAATAATCAATTTTTTTTGGTCATTCCATATCTAACTAGTAGTATTGTTCTTGGAAATGATTGGCATTCTAAAAACGGCATATGTTTAAATTATGAGACATGCACACTTAGTATAAGAAATTACGTGATTCCTAAATCATCGCTACTGTTCGAGCGAATACGCTCAGACAAGCTGGTTTGTTCGAATACAGACGAAAAGATGTATATTTATGTTTTAAACTGTGATGAAATGTACGGGGAATGTAAATATTCAAATAACTTAGTAAATCAACGAAATAAAGAGAGTAATACAATAAAAAGCAACAATAATAAGCATAAGCTATGTAAAAATAATATTCATATAAATAATAATGAGATTAAAAATAACGAAATGATAGACGACAAAATCGATGAAATATATTTTTGCATCGATTTGGAGAAATGCAAAAAAAATAAAGATGAAAATACATATGATAATGATTTCATAAGTCAATATGATTCACAAATTTTACATAATAATAATGATATGTCAAATTTAAATAATAATAAATAAAATCAAATAATAAATAATGTCAGCGTCGAACCGAACGAATTAAGTCTGTCTGAGGAGATTCGATTGGTCGCGGATAATTTAACGGCATACGATGAGGGGGAGAGGCTTGAGTTTTACAACATGCTGAAGGAATGTAGAGAATTATTTACAAATAAGAAGGATAGTGCAAAAGGTTACCAGCACAAAATAAAAATAACAAACGAAAACCCGAAAATAAGAAAGCCATACCCTGTTCCCAGAAATTAAGTTATTCAGGAAATGCTAAACAATGGGGTAATAGAGAGATCGACTAGTCCATTTTGCAATCCGATTAGGGTAATAAAAAAAACAGACGGACAAATAAGAATATGTTTAGACGCGAGGGAGCTAAATAAGGTAGTCGAAGATGATTTAGAAGAACCTCCTTTAATAACAGATTTATTACAAAAATATAACTTTGCAAAAGTATTTTCAAAATTAGATTGCGCACACGGGTACTGGCAAATATCTTTAGACCCAGAGTCAAGAAAGTATACATCATTCATATTTGACCATACTCAATACCAATTTTGTAGAGTTCCATTTGGATTGAAGAACGCGGGTAGTGCATTTATTCGAGCGATTAAAAACGCATTAGACATTAAAAAAGATGATGAAGCATTTTTAAATGAAATAAAAAAAATATTAGCAGAAATACGCGAATTAAACGGAGAATATATAATTACAGAAAATAAGGATGAATACGAAAAATTAATGCAAAAAGAGATAGTAAATTATATAGATGATTTCTTAATAGGCTCGAATAATTTTAGAACACATTTATTAATTTTAAAGCTGTTGTTTAAAAGATTTATCAAATATAATTTTACCTTTAAGTTAAAGAAATGTGAATTTTTTAAAAAACAACTTTCTTTTTTGGGATTTATTATTTCATCAAGGGGCATAACACCGGTACCAGATAAATTAGAAGCTATATTAAAATACGAGCAACCACAAAGTCAAAAACAATTACAGAGTTTTCTTGGCGTTTGTAATTACTACCGCAGATTTAGCATAATGCACAATCAGTTCATTGATACTTTTCGGGATCTGCTCAGAAAAGATGCCATATGGAAGTGGACTCTAAAACATGAAAAAGCATTTGGTGATCTAAAAGAAAATTTTAAAAGATCAGTATGTTTACATCATATATTGCCAAATAAAAAATTTAAAGTCCAAGTAGATGGAAGTTGATGCGGAATCGGGGGTATTTTATACCAAATCGATGATGATAACAACCATAGACTTGTGTCCGCCGTAAGTAGGTGTTTATCAATAGCGGAGAGCAAATACACTACAACAGAAATTGAGTTATTGGCAATAGTTTATGCTGTGACAAAGTTTAGAGTCTATTTAATTGATACTGAGTTTGAAATTATAACAGATCACAAATGTCTAACCTTCTTAAATTCAACGATATACCACAATTCTAGATTGATACGTTGGAGCTTACTATTACAACAATATAAATTTACCGTAAAATATTGTAGAGGGGTTGATAACGTTATGGCGGATTTTTTGAGCAGAAATCCTGAGGGAAAATTCAAAGAAGATAATAACGACCAAATTTATATAGCAACGATGGATAAATTTCTCCCAATACAAGAAAAAAATTCAAACCCATTAATCATATTAGCTTTATTTCAAAACGATGCATCATTAAATAAAAACTTAAAAAAATTAGATACATTGCAAAATGAAGATATACAGGGTGTTCGAAATGTTCCGGACCCCCCACTTATAACATAAAGTAAGCATTTTGGAAAAAAATGTTAAATACAAAAGTTGTTAAGTTTTGAAGGTTGAACTAAATGATGACCTTGGATTTGTTATTGGTTATCATTTTCAAGATCATTTAAAGGTCATCTTCAGTTTTTTAAATAGGGACCCCTATTTTCTATTTCAGATTCTGAAAGAGCACAAAATTTTACATCTGGATATGTACCCACGTTATGGCTCAAAATGACCTACAGAGGTCATTTAGTGGTTAAATGATTATTTAGTAGCAGAAAGCCAAGAAATCCCGATTATTAAGAACTTTGAGCGTATCTGACCAATACTAAAGTAATTTGATTTTGCAAGACAAACTTTATGGTGGCGTTAAATTGACATTGCCCTTGATTTTCAAGGTCATTTGAAGGTTAACTTTAGTTTTCCAAATTAAGCCTCCTAGTTGTAATTCTCCATTTTGCACCAGCGCTAAATTCTGCATTAGGATTGTAGAAGGTGTAATTGACACTGGCGTAAAATAAGCCTTAGGCCAGACAACCACATACCTCGGGGGAGAAAATGATAAATAAAAAAATGTCTAATCAAAATAAGCCTTAGGCCCAACAACTACATACCTCGGGGGGGAAAATGATAAATAAAAAAATGTCTAATCAAAATAAGCCTTAGGCCCAACAACTACATACCTCGGGGGAGAAAATGATAAATAAAAAAATGTCTAATCAAAATGAGCCCACTCACTCATTCTAATCATTCATCATCGCTCTTCGCTTACGTTACATAGAATTTTATTTTGCGCTTATAGTTAATACGTATTTCTTTTCTTACACAGTTTTTTCCATACTTATACAAAATACTTCGTATACTTTACATATTTCTACGCTTATGACGTTAAATAACATTTCCGACATAGTCTCTCGTCACTAATTATTTACATTCTTTTGATCTTAATTCATTTATTTATTTACATTTTCTTTTTTTTTTTTTTTTATACTCTATATTTACGCAAGTTGGAACGGTTGTAGGTACCTACAGGTTCATTATTTTCCCTTTCTACTAATCGAAATGCATTTTCGCCGATCCTGGCGGATACTTTGTACGGACCTTCATATAAGTGAAAAAATTTATGCGTTACCTTATCTACCGCATTTGACAAATGCTTAACTCGAAGGAGAACCAAGTCATCAATTTCCAACTGTACATTGGTTATTTTCCTTTGATTTTTTCCTCTTTGCTTAAAACTTTTTTGCATATTTTCTTTGGCTAAAGTTATTATGAGTTCGCGATCGGGATGAGCGGATTCTGGGTATTTTACAAACTTTCGCACTTCGTCGCTCACCGGTTCACCGAAATGCAGCTCTTGTGGTGCGAAACCAGTGCTAAAATGAATCGTAATATTCACCAATTTCTCAATATCCGGTACATACTCAATCCATTTCGTATGTTTTCCATTACAAAGCGTGCGAAACAATCGTCCTAACTCTCTCATTACTCTCTCTGTCGGATTCGATTGAGGGTGTCTTATGGAACTGAACAAAACTTGTATATCTTCCCTTTCCAGCGCTATTCGCCAATTATGAGCTGTAAATTGAGATCCAAGATCTGCTAATAATTTTTTGGGTTTACCGCATCGCGGAATATAATCCTTTAGAATACGATTTAGGCAGGCCGATGTAGTTGTTTTAAAAAGAGTCGAGCAATACTAATAGGTATTGTACACCTCCCCTCGCGCGAGGTAAGGGACCGTAAAGGTCGCACGTAACAAGTTCTCCTGGTTCATTTGTGTTTATCATGTTATATTTTCCCTCCGTTGCACAAGTAATGTGCTTTACTCGTTGGCATAGGTCGCATGATAATACAAATTTCTTTACGTCGCTTGACATTGCGCGCCAGTAATAAAACTTTTTTAGATACGTTAGCGTCTTAAACACACCGGGGTGTCCTAATTTGTTATGAGTTTGACTTATTATCGATTGTTTTATTTTTTCCGGTACTACTATACGCCAATCGAGTTTTGTTTTTTCTTTGTGAAATAATATCCCTTTATAACATTGATAATTTTCCGAGATATTTGTTAAATTTTTATTTTTAATTTGGTTTATTAATACAGGGTGTTCGAAATGTTCCGGACCCCCCCACTTATAACATAAAGTAAGCATTTTGGAAAAAAATGTTAAATACAAAAGTTGTTAAGTTTTGAAGGTTGAACTAAATGATGACCTTGGATTTGTTATTGGTTATCATTTTCAAGGTCATTTAAAGGTCATCTTCAGTTTTTTAAATAGGGACCCCTATTTTTTATTTCAGATTCTGAAAGAGCACAAAATTTTACATCTGGATATGTATCCACGTTATGGCTCAAAATGACCTATAGAGGTCATTTAGTGGTTAAATGATTATTTAGAAGCAGAAAGCCAAGAAATCCCGATTATTAAGAACTTTGGGTGTATTTGACGAAAAGAAAAATTTATTTCGTACTTTAATACTAAAGTACATAATTTGATTTTCTAGGACGAACTTTATGGTCACTTTAAAATTGGCCTTCATTTTTAAGGTCATTTGAAAGTTATCTTCAGCTTATTAAAAAGGGACTCATTTTGTATTCCGGATTCTCGAGGAGCATTAAATTTTAGGTCTGGAGATATGTACAATATCCACCTCATGGCTCGAAATGATCTACATAGGACACTTGGGGGTTATTAATTTCAAAAGCAAAATAATCTAACCGTTTTACATGAACAGTTTTTATTGCAATAATTTTTTGCAAGGGTTACGAGTTTCTACGCATGATTCATAGCATTTTCAGGATCGTTACTTGTACCTTAGAAGATTTTGCTCACTATTCTTTTTAGGAATCAGTTCATTTATAATTGTTAATTAACAATTGTTTACTCCTATTTACTTTTCTGTTTTCAAGAGTTAAGTGAAGTTCTCTTACTTCGAAATTCAGATAATTGTATTAATTTTCAATAATTGTACTTTTAATCGTAGTGAAAAATGGCACATCTTACTGAACGAGAAAGAATATCTTTGTTGATGATGCGAGGGTGGGGTGATCAAGAGAGAGGTTACAAACAGGTACAGCGTTTATTCAATGAAACATTCAGAGTTGAAGAAAACAACCCTATTTCAAAAAGTACCGTAATTCGTACAATTAGACGTTTTGAAGAGACAGGTGGTATTAAAGATCGTCCTAAATCAGGTAGATCCAAATCATCGTCTAATGATGAAAAGAGCTTAGACGTATTACAATCATTTATAGAGGACCCCCATTGCAGCATCAGACGTTGTGCACAACAGCATGAAATGGGAGCTGCATCTGTGCACAAAATTTTGAAACTCAACAAATGGCATCCTTTCAAATTAAAGTTGGTACAGGAATTATCTGAAGATGATTTTGATAGAAGGGTAGAGTTTTGTGATGTAATGATGCAAATGGTATCTGATGATCCTTTGCTCCTCAATAACATTGTTTTCTCTGATGAAGCCACGTTTGAGTTAAGCGGAACAGTGAACAGACATAATTGTCGATACTGGAGTAACATCAATCTACATTGGATGAGAGCGGACCACACGCAACATCCTGAAAAAGTAAATGTTTGGGCTGGCATATTTAATGGAAGAGTACTTGGCCCTTTCTTTATTGAAGGTAATTTAAATGCTGCAATGTATGAAAACATGCTTCGAGACCAAATTATACCTGCTATACGGAATTTAACGGGTGGAAATCTGGACGAAATTTACTTCCAACAGGATGGTGCTCCTGCACACTACGGTATTCATGTTCGCTGATATTTAGATGCAACATTTCATGATAGATGGATTGGGCGGAGAGGTACAATTGAATGGCCACCTCGGTCCCCAGACCTAACGCCTCTTGATTACTTCCTTTGGGGATACTTGAAGGATAAAGTTTATGTTATAAAACCACGTGACTTGGATGAAGTACGCCAAAGAATCACTGATGAAATAGACTTGATACCTCAGCAAATCTTGCGAAATGTTGTTGCAGCCATTTACAATCGGTTAGCACATTGCCAAACTGTTAATGGGCAACAATTTGAACAGTTGTTGTAAAAAGTTCCTGTCAACGACATTTTAAAAAAATTCAGTTTGGGCGAATAGTCCTCTGTCTTGATTTAGTTAGCTGGGCCGCTGATAGTCCTGCCTTAGCTGACTGGGCCGCTAGTGTTCTTGTCTTAGTAGGCTGGGCCGCCGATGGTCTTGCCTTAGTTGGCTGGATCACCCATGATGTTACCTTAATTAGTTGTACCTCCCGTGCCTGAGCAATAAGGCTCATTTTGATTAGACATTTTTTTATTTATCATTTTCTCCCCCGAGGTATGTAGTTGTTGGGCCTAAGGCTTATTTTGATTAGACATTTTTTTATTTATCATTTTCCCCCCCGAGGTATGTAGTTGTTGGGCCTAAGGCTTATTTTGATTAGACATTTTTTTATTTATCATTTTCTCCCCCGAGGTATGTGGTTGTCTGGCCTAAGGCTTATTTTACGCCAGTGTCAATTACACCTTCTACAATCCTAATGCAGAATTTAGCGCTGGTGCAAAATGGAGAATTACAACTAGGAGGCTTAATTTGGAAAACTAAAGTTAACCTTCAAATGACCTTGAAAATCAAGGGCAATGTCAATTTAACGCCACCATAAAGTTTGTCTTGCAAAATCAAATTACTTTAGTATTGGTCAGATACGCTCAAAGTTCTTAATAATCGGGATTTCTTGGCTTTCTGCTACTAAATAATCATTTAACCACTAAATGACCTCTGTAGGTCATTTTGAGCCATAACGTGGGTACATATCCAGATGTAAAATTTTGTGCTCTTTCAGAATCTGAAATAGAAAATAGGGGTCCCTATTTAAAAAAACTGAAGATGACCTTTAAATGACCTTGAAAATGATAACCAATAACAAATCCAAGGTCATCATTTAGTTCAACCTTCAAAACTTAACAACTTTTGTATTTAACATTTTTTTCCAAAATGCTTACTTTATGTTATAAGTGGGGGGGTCCGGAACATTTCGAACACCCTGTATTAATAAACCAAATTAAAAATAAAAATTTAACAAATATCTCGGAAAATTATCAATGTTATAAAGGGATATTATTTCACAAAGAAAAAACAAAACTCGATTGGCGTATAGTAGTACCGGAAAAAATAAAACAATCGATAATAAGTCAAACTCATAACAAATTAGGACACCCCGGTGTGTTTAAGACGCTAACGTATCTAAAAAAGTTTTATTACTGGCGCGCAATGTCAAGCGACGTAAAGAAATTTGTATTATCATGCGACCTATGCCAACGAGTAAAGCACATTACTTGTGCAACGGAGGGAAAATATAACATGATAAACACAAATGAACCAGGAGAACTTGTTACGTGCGACCTTTACGGTCCCTTACCTCGCGCGAGGGGAGGTGTACAATACCTATTAGTATTGCTCGACTCTTTTTAAAACAACTACATCGGCCTGCCTAAATCGTATTCTAAAGGATTATATTCCGCGATGCGGTAAACCCAAAAAATTATTAGCAGATCTTGGATCTCAATTTACAGCTCATAATTGGCGAATAGCGCTGGAAAGGGAAGATATACAAGTTTTGTTCAGTTCCATAAGACACCCTCAATCGAATCCGACAGAGAGAGTAATGAGAGAGTTAGGACGATTGTTTCGCACGCTTTGTAATGGAAAACATACGAAATGGATTGAGTATGTACCGGATATTGAGAAATTGGTGAATATTACGATTCATTTTAGCACTGGTTTCGCACCACAAGAGCTGCATTTCGGTGAACCGGTGAGCGACGAAGTGCGAAAGTTTGTAAAATACCCAGAATCCGCTCATCCCGATCGCGAACTCATAATAACTTTAGCCAAAGAAAATATGCAAAAAAGTTTTAAGCAAAGAGGAAAAAATCAAAGGAAAATAACCAATGTACAGTTGGAAATTGATGACTTGGTTCTCCTTCGAGTTAAGCATTTGTCAAATGCGGTAGATAAGGTAACGCATAAATTTTTTCACTTATATGAAGGTCCGTACAAAGTATCCGCCAGGATCGGCGAAAATGCATTTCGATTAGTAGAAAGGGAAAATAATGAACCTGTAGGTACCTACAACCGTTCCAACTTGCGTAAATATAGAGTATAAAAAAAAAAAAAAAGAAAATGTAAATAAATAAATGAATTAAGATCAAAAGAATGTAAATAATTAGTGACGAGAGACTATGTCGGAAATGTTATTTAACGTCATAAGCGTAGAAATATGTAAAGTATACGAAGTATTTTGTATAAGTATGGAAAAAACTGTGTAAGAAAAGAAATACGTATTAACTATAAGCGCAAAATAAAATTCTATGTAACGTAAGCGAAGAGCGATGATGAATGATTAGAATGAGTGAGTGGGAGTGAAGGGATACCCCTCTCTGTGTCTCGTAAAGGGTATCGCCGCGTACGATCGTTGTTTGTAATCCGTTCATTTCATGTTATTAGAAAAAAAAACCTAATCACATGAAAAAGGGGATGTTGTAACGAGTATATGGGTACGAGCGCCCGCGGATACCCCGAAAGGATGAGTGAGGGAGAGAATTCCACTGGGCGGGGACAAATTGTAACATAAATAGGAGACCGACGAGCGGGGCAGCTCTCTTTCCTGTGGCGTCCGTCCAGCGTGTCGCATTCGTCGAGGCTCTCGCGACCGATCCCAACTACAGCCTACATTCTCCGCTGGCGGTCCACTCTCTAGTACCCAGGCCTGGTACCATAATAAGACTTCGGATGAAGAAAAGCCGCTAATATTTTAAAATAAGAAGTGGCCACTGAACGGAGGAAGGCGCAACAGCACCAAGGGTATCGGTGGCGAGAGTGTCGGTCGAGGGCGGTGTCGACCACGTTGCTGGGACGCTGGGGGAAGGTAGCGTTCAGGCTAGCAACAAACGATAAATAGATAAGTAGATTTGTTACCTTTATACCAACGAAAAATATTATAATAAATCGCTAAACAATTTAAAATCTATCTTAATATATCTATCTTCCTATAACATAAGTTGTTTCATGTATAAAAAGCTGTTAGAGGAAGGTTACTAGTTATTTAAAAGGATAGAAAAAGAAAGAACAAATTGAAACTAGATTTAGGGGCGGAAATTTTGAAAAAAAAAGAATAAATCTGGTTAGAAGAAGAGGATAGAAAATGTAATTTTTGTAAAGAAACTTTATATATAACTGTAAGGTCAAAACTCAAGATTAACCCCACCATCCCCCCTCCTCTCCCCTGCTATTCTTTATTTTCCCTTCCTCCCTTTTTTCATTAGATTTATATTATATTTATCATTTTAATGATACATTTTTATATATTTAAAAAATACTTTTGCTCCTCTCCCCCCTTCTCCCCCTCTCTCCCCTCCTCCCCTCTCCTCCCCCTCCTCAGTGATATTCCTCAACCGCTCCTCAGTAACCTCCCCATTATTGAACCCCTCCTCAATTTTTATGAAATTGTAATTTTAGCTCCAAAAAATGTGGATAACAAATTATATCGTTAAAACCAATTATATCGTTAAAGCAAATGGGTAAATGAAGTTTTATATCGTATGTACAGGTAAAGAAAAGGTGAAAAATTATGTTTTAGAAATCGACTCAAAAATAAATAAATTCAATGATATCGGTAAAGTAAATGAGTAGATTAATGGGCAAAAAGTGAAAATTGAAAAATGACTCAAAAACTGATTAAATTGTATCGCTAAAGCAAAGGTGTATAAACAAAGAGGGGAAAAATAAAAAATAGGTTTGAATAACATAATAATAAAAATTATAAAGAAATTTTAAATGCTATAGAAAAATGTTTAATTGATTTATCTGATTATAATGAACTATTTGGAGCAAAAAAAGTTCTTGTATCAAGAGATTTTCGACATATGTGTCTAATTGTTCCGTCTGGGAATCGAATTACTGGGAGTTACTGGGAAATTACAAAAAATAGGTGTACTGCGACAAAATTTTAATTGTGTGTCATAAAAGCAAAATAAATAAATTTCGGAAAATGATATCGAATTTAAATTTTGGCTTTTAAATGTAGGTAATGGCAGTTTTTTACTAAAATATGATCGAGAGAGTAAAGTAACAAAAATTCCAAAAGCAATTATATCAAACGAAAATATTATAGATGAAATTTTTGGTTACTTAAAGATAATATCTATGGAATTTTGAGCATTAGCCAAAATTACTATGGTACAATTATTGTCTGGACAAATCCGGTTTTCTATAAAAACGAAACTTCTTAGGGATGTTACGTCGTAAAAAGAAATACGTATAGAATAATAATAAGTAAATAAGTGGGAGAAATAACATTGAGAAAAATAAGTAAAGAATATTAAAAAGCGGATAAAAGTATAAAAGTAATAGACTCTTTTTACGACGTACCAAAATTCCTGTGTGCACCTGCAAGTAAGTGTAAAATGAAATAAGAATACAAATTAAGGCAATAACAGAGATGAGGTAGGTTAAGCAATAATACGTCGATTTAGTAAAGAAGAATTAAGATGCAATTTGTAAACGGATGCAGATAAATCTTCAAAGCAGAACATGGGAACGCACAGAGCACACCTGCTTTTCCTTATTGATTGGATTCCGCGTATAAGTCACGAAACAATTTTTACTACTGGAATAAGTCTCCGCATAATCAAGTTTTCGGCACGTAAAAAAATAAGTTATAGGCAAGGGCTAATCAATATTCGAGGCAGAAAAGAGAGACGCACCGCGAGGTACATGAATTAATTTTTAGAAAAAAAAACTTTAATATATCGCGTCTTGCGCTTGACGAATGTATACACGGAGAGGGGAAGGCGCGTCGCCAGCACCCGCATATATAGGCCGCTAGACGGCGCGCACAAACCTCTTTTCGCCGTGCAATGCGCTGACTAGGATCCCGCATTGCACGGCTTTCCTAGCTGCAATTATGCGCGGCTTTTTGACGCCCATAGCACTTGTCTCGGCGCGCTGCCCGGCTACCGGCTAATTTTCTCATTTATTACTGAAATTGATATTCCGTATTTTTGGTTGCCGCCATTTCGGAATTTATAATCATTCTAAGTAAAGTTCTTCTGTAAGCAGTAATATCTTAAGTTTAAAAAAAATTAAATTAATTAATTTAATTAAAATTTTAATGAAAATAAGATTAAAAATATAATCTTATTGGTGAAAAATTATTTAAATTATCCTGCACTCTTTCACTAAAATTAACATTTGGCATATTATTAATGCGCATATTAAAAGTACGCCTACGTATAGCCTAGTAAAAACAAGTGCTAAGCGCGTCTTTTTCAAGTGCTATGCGCGTAAAAAAGCCGCTCATTGCAGCGTGAAAAGTCAAGCATTTACGAAGGGTCTTACTCGCTGCATTGCACGGTGAAAAGAGGTTCATGTGCGCCGCCTAGCGGCCTATACGAGAGCGCGGTGAAGCTTCCCAATGCGAGCGCTAGGGACGCGCCTTTCCCTCTCCGTGTAACTTTGTAATTCTACTTAAAGTTTTAATCATTAAAATCTATAAACTTTGAAATTGTGTGGATCATGTTTATTTGTTTTTCCAAATAAATTTAGCCTATATTCCATATCCTGGACGTAACAGGAATCCTGAATCGAATGCGAATCATCTCTTGTATATTTTTGAAAAGAATCAGAAAGTTTCGACCCAAGTCAACCCGACGTCAATCGAGGTGAGTTGAAAAAAAAACGGTCTTGTTCAACTTGCCGCTTACAATCGGGGAAATTTACAGTTTTCGGAACGATAAAGAAAAGGATAAAAGGAGCGAGAAGGAGAAGCCAAAAACCGGAGCGTAAGCGGCACGTTGTGCTTCAACGAGGTAGGCGAAAACCCCTCGCCTGAGAGCGAACGGCGTCCGACGGCCCGTCGAAGAAACTGGCAACGACCAAGCAACAGGAAGTTCAGCAATAGTCGCCACGACGGAGGAGTGCACTCCTATCCAGCTAAGTTGCACATATTGTTAATTTGCGATTCTCTCTCGCCAAAAAAGAAAGAAGCGTCCAACTTTAAAGAAAAGTAATAAATGTAAGGATATTCGTTGTAATAAATGAATGTAATAATCATATTTTCTACAAACTATAGATAGTAATTTTTATGAAAAGTTCCATAAAAGAACAAACTAGAATAGTTTCATATTGTAAAGTATACCTTCCTTAAGAATAACTTAAAAATAAGAAATAAGAAAATCACTAAAATTAAAAAAAAAAAAATAAAAAAGCAAAAAAAAATATCGAGCAAGTATTTCCGCACATCCTTGTTGTTCCGGCTTATGCAGACAGGGGAAACATTGAATAATTTCTCTTGCTACGAAATACACAAGATAAATGATATGGACAATTGTATCTTATACATGGACATATTGAATCTGCCAAATTTGATTTCTGATTCATGATCCATAAATAGGGAGCTCAAAAACCGCTTTACATCAATTTTTCTGAAAACGTGAAAATTCAAGCTACATTAGCCGAATTTTGATATTCTGATGCCAGATTCGTAATAAGCGACCCAAAAAACCTTAAAGTACCATCTGGATTTTGATTGTGGGTTCAACAGAAAAATGTGCCCCTCAAAGGGTTAACAAAGATAATAAAAAACAATTAACTTTTTGATTTCTGTTGCCAAGATAGCTTTTCATTAGGTCTTGTACATTGCATCTTGTACAGTTTGTTTAACAAAATATCATGATTTACTCTATCAAATGCTTTGGCTTAATCCATAAAAGTAATGGCAATTTTGTTTAAATTTTCATAAATTTTATTCGTTATTAAACTAAGCGCATCTTTCGTTTCATTATTTTTAACGAAATAATTTTGTTCGTTATGTAACTAAGCACATCTTTCGTTTCATTATTTTTAACGAAACCAAATTGTTTTTTATTAAGAATGTTACTATTATTAATAAAATCAATTATTCTATTATACACGGTGTTCAAAAAGTAACTGGCACGACCAGTATACCCGTGTTCAGAATAACATTCTAAGCACTTTTTCCCTTTTGGCATAATTCGTAATTTTGGCTAATTATCGAGTTATGGTCAATCAAAAACTTTGATAATTAGCCAATCAGCGCGCGGATAGGCGCTGGTGGGCGGGGCTTTTGCCAGCGGGGAGAGCGGCTTGGGCGTGGCGTTGCCTCATCGTGCCTCCCCACTTCGCGGGCCCGTCAGCACACGGACACGCACGCACACTCGCGCGGTACCGCCGGGAGTGTGCGTGCGTGAGTTCGGAGCAGTCAAGACGCAGGGGTCTGTCGGTTGTATGCTTATCTCTCGGGGATCTGTAGGTTTTCAGGTCCCCGAGGGAGAAGCAAGCGAGTGCCCGCTTTTGCCCGATTTTTGCTGTAACGGGCAAAGGCGGGCACACTGCGGGCTTCTCCCTCGGGAATCTGCATGTGTTCAGATCCCCGAGGGAGAAGCAAGCGAGTGCCCGCTTTTGCCCGATTTTTGCTGTAACGGGCAAAGGCGGGCAAACGGCGTGCTTCACCCTCGGGAATCTGAACACATGCAGATTCCCGAGGGAGAAGCAAGGGAGAGAGTGCGGCCGCTTCAGCACGTTATTTACAGAAACGGGCTAAAGCAGCCGCCTTCATTCGCTTTAGCCCGTTACGTCCAAAAAACGGGCTAAAGCGAGCGCATTTCCCGCTTCTCTCCCGGGGATCTGTAAGTGTTCAGATTCCCGAGAGAGAAGCGAAAGAATGCGGCCGCTTCTCTCACGGGAATCTGAAAACCCGCAGATTCCCGGGAGAAAAGCGGGGAATGCGCTGGCTTTAGGCCGTTTATTCGACGTAACGGGCTAAAGCGGCCGCATTTTTTCGCTTCTCTCTCGGGGATCTGCGCGTTTTCAGATCCCCGGGAGAGAGCGGGGGCGGCGGCGCCTTTGGCGGCGAAACAGCAGCAAAAGACTAAGCGAAATCGCAACGAGAGCGAGCGCAGGCGTTCTAAAGAACAGGCGCTAGCGCGAAGAAGCGGCGTAAGCGAAAAAAGCGTGTCTGGGGCATTCTGAAAGCGCCTCGCGGCGGAAGCGAGAAGCTTAAGAATCGAAAGAGGGCCTCTGGCGGGAAAGCGTGGACGAAAGCGGTTGGCGTAGCAAAGAAAGCGATCTCGTAAAGCGCGCGGGGAGAAAAGATTCTGCGAGCGAAGCGCCCCGCATTTTTTCGCTTCTCTGCCTTCTCTCTCTCGTGACAAGCCGTGGGGGGATCTGCGCGTTTCAGATCCCCGGGAGAGAGGCGGGGACTGCGCGTTTTCAGATCCCCGGGAGAGAAGCGGGGAATGCGCTGGCTTTAGGCCGTTTTTTCGACGTAACGGGCTAAAGCGGCCGCATTCTTTCGCTTTTCTCTCGGGGATCTGAAAACGCGCAGATCCCCGGGAGAGAAGCGGGGAATGCGGCCGCTTTAGCCCGTTTTTTCGACATAACGGGCTAAAGCGGCCGCATTCTTTCGCTTCTCTCTCGGGGATCTGCGCGTTTTCAGATCCCCGGGAGAGAGGCGGGGAATGCGGCCGCTTTAGCCCGTTTTTTCGACGTAACGGGCTAAAGCGGCCGCATTCTTTCGCTTTTCTCTCGGGGATCTGCGCGTTTTCAGATCCCCGGGAGAGAAGCGGCCGCATTCTATCGCTTTTCTCTCGGGGATCTGCGCGTTTTCAGATCCCCGGGAGAGAAGCGGGGAATGCGGCCGCTTTAGCCCGTTTTTTCGACGTAACGGGCTAAAGCGGCCGAATTCTATCGCTTTTCTCTCGGGGATCTGAAAACGCGCAGATCCCCGGGAGCGAAGCGGGGAATGCGGCCGCTTTAGCCCGTTTTTTCGACGTAACGGGCTAAAGCGGCCGCATTCTTTCGCTTTTCTCTCTGGGATCTGCGCTTTTTCAGATCCCCGGGAGAGAAGCGGCCGCATTTTATCGCTTTTCTCTCGGGGATCTGCGCGTTTTCAGATCCCCGGGAGAGAAGCGGGGAATGCGGCCGCTTTAGCCCGTTTTTTCGACATAACGGGCTAAAGCGGCCGCATTCTTTCGCTTCTCTCTCGGGGA
The DNA here is from genome assembly GCA_018906775.1 of Sycophila sp. Sp_5. Classification (NCBI taxonomy): domain Eukaryota; kingdom Metazoa; phylum Arthropoda; class Insecta; order Hymenoptera; family Eurytomidae; genus Sycophila; species Sycophila sp. Sp_5. The sequence goes on along the minus strand of JACCID010000263.1, from coordinate 267 downwards.
TCTGCGCGTTTTCAGATCCCCGGGAGAGAAGCGGGGAATGCGGCCGCTTTAGCCCGTTTTTTCGACATAACGGGCTAAAGCGGCCGCATTCTTTCGCTTCTCTCTCGGGGATCTGCGCGTTTTCAGATCCCCGGGAGAGAGGCGGGGAATGCGGCCGCTTTAGCCCGTTTTTTCGACATAACGGGCTAAAGCGGCCGCATTCTTTCGCTTTTCTCTCGGGGATCTGAAAACGCGCAGATCCCCGGGAGAGAAGCGGGGAAACGGAAA